>PVJL010006119.1:0-97224 GCA_004026885.1 Lyroderma lyra
GTCCTGCAGCTCTGGAACCCTGCAGGTGAAGTCGCCACTTGAAAATTCATTTAAAACCTTCTGCCTGTTTTAAGTGCTTTAAACTGTCTGGAAGGAGATGCGGTCGGTGGACTTGCCTTTAGGGGAAGAAGTCCTTTGACCGAGCTTTTACTTTCTGACCTGCAGCACCCCCCCAGGCGGCCAGAGGCAGTGACACCAGCCTTGGCTCACCGGGCTGAGTTCCAAAGTGAGGCCACTGCCAGAGCTGATGGCGCATCCTAACTGGGCCCTCGCCTCCCTGAAACACTTACCAGTGTTAGGAGGCCTTCGCACAGCTGGGCAAAGGCTGGTGTGTAACCCAGAAGATAGACACAAAATGCCACGGTCATCCCTGCCCCTCCCAAGAAGTATAAAGAATAAAACTTGCCCCAGTAAAAGAATAAATGTCTTGTGACTCAAAAGAGCTCTCCTACGTGGTGGCCAGTGCCATGTGTCAAGCTGGAGGTCAGGGGAAGGGGTGAGCAGGAGGAGATGGCATTTTTCACCTGGAATGAATATGTAGGCTGAGGATGCCCGGGGACTCTGCTGAATTGGGCTTGAGGGATGAGGGTAGCTTGGAAACCATGCCAGGCCGCAGAGCAGATGGAATTGGGGACACCGGAGGTGCCAGCTCCAGCCCTGGTGGGCACTCTGGAGGGATCAGCTTGGGTGGGAGGGGCCGGGTGGGGCTCTAGAACCAAATGTTCCCCCTATGTAGTGCTTTGTTCTTGTTTTTTGCTTTAGCCACCTACTGCTTTTTAGGACTGGGGGTTCTGGCCAGTGCCTGACCCAAGCATACTTCTAGAACTCCTAATACATGAACCTGTCTGTATGTAGCAGGGGGTGGGGGAGGGCAGCATTCAGGCCCACATGTCCCTGGGAATTCTAGACTCTGTGGGAATTGAGGCCTGGGAGCTTTTGAGGTAAAGCCATAGGTGAAGCATCTTTCTCTCTTCTTTATGCTAAGTAAGCAGTGCCTGTTAGAAACAGCAACTGATGGGGGGCAAAGGGCCCTTCGAGGCAAAGGGTTCTGACTCCAACAATGCCTTTCATGTCCTTCACAGGGCACATGGCCCTGATGCCGTGCTGATGGCCGAAGGCAACCCGCCGACAGAGCTGACGCAGTCACAGATGCTGCACATTGCCCAGCAGATTGCTGCGGGCATGGTCTACCTGGCATCCCAGCACTTCGTGCACCGAGACCTGGCCACCCGGAACTGCCTGGTCGGCGAGAACCTCCTGGTGAAAATTGGGGACTTTGGCATGTCCCGGGATGTGTACAGCACTGACTACTACAGGGTGAGTGGTTGCGCTCACCGAGAGACCCCAGGGCCCTATTTTCTTGGGAGATCCTTGTTGTATTCATTTGTTCAACTGCCATAACAAAATACCATGGACTAAGGGGCTTAAATAACAGAAATTTATTTTCTCACAGTTCTGCAGGCTAGAAGTCAAAGATCAAGGTGTTGGCAAGGGTGGCTTCTTCTAAGTCTTCTTGCTTTAACTTGCAGACAGTGACTTATCTCTGTGCCCTCACCTGGTCTTTCCTCTGTGGACACACCAACTTGGTGTCACTCGTGTGCCAAAAATTCCTCTTCTTACATAAAGAGACCAGTCAGACTGCATTAGGGCCCACCCTAGTGGCCTTGTTTTAACTTAATCACATCTTGAAGGCCCTATGTCCAAATGCAGTCACATTCTAAAGTATGAGGGGTTAAGGCTTCAATGCATAAATTTTGGGGAAACAGTTCAGCCCACAGCACCAGTTCTGCTCTTTCCACAGTTCTCCAGATCAGTATGTGATGTCTCCAAGAGGAAAGTCCTCAGCGTGAGGATTCTGCCAGAGGAACCCAAGGGCTTGGGGAAATTCCTGGAGGGTGTGAGGTTAAAGCACTTGGAGGTTTGCACTTGATTCTGTGACATTATGCTTGGAGCCTTTGTTTGAGGTTTGAATTAAGATGAACTTGTTCATATAAATAAATAAGAACTTCTGTGGAAGTTCTTACACAGAATCATCTTGGTTGAAAGTGGATTAGCTGGTGGCCGTCTTGATGAGATGTACAAGGTTCCATCCTGCCTGCTCCTAAACAGCCCCACCCAGCCCAGCTGGGGTTCTACCACCAGAAGCACTAAGTGATAGAGTAATAGACAAGAATTCACACCTATTGATTATGAGAAATTGGCCCTTTTGGCATGTTAGATTTGTTAACAGATCTTGGCACTTGGGTATGAGAGAAGAGGGACATTTCTGGAAACCTTGAGGTCATGTTATTGAAAGTGAAGTTTCTTGTGGTGTTCTACCACCTCAAACCCTCCATTTGGTTTTCTTGTTTGCTGGACTTTTAAGGAGAGAGGGAAAAAATAGGAAGGGAAAAGAATAATGTGCTGTATGTATATAGCCTAAGAAGATAAAACATGTAACTCAACTAACTTTCCTGAGAAGGTAGGACTGGTGAAGAAAACGCCTCTCCACGCTTTACCCTTCCCTTGCGAGTTAGTTTTGAGAAGGCACCTTCTCCATCTGTGTCCTGTTCTCCCTGCAGTCTTGCTTACCTCCGATGCCTCTGCACTGCAGCTGAGCCAACTTTGCTGCAATTAGTCTAAGATAACGAATCGATTGCTTGGCTCTATATTCTTCTATAGATTGTTTTGTGCGGTTTCTTCTTTTGCCTCCTTGATAGGCATTGTCCACATTTTGTATAGCAAGGACTAAAGATCAAACCGAAAACGTTCTCTTGGCTATATTCGTATAAAGCATGAGCATAATCTCTATTTCAAGTGTTCAAAATGGAGGTTAAAGCACATGTCCTGAGTCTAGCAATGACTAGTTTGTTTTAGAAAGCTACGACATGGGGCGGGGGGGGGGGTGCTATATATTACCTCCCAATGGATGCATCTGCTCTGCCCCCTTGGTGGGGGGCGGGTATAGGGGCATCTCCCTGTCTCCGGAGACAAAGAAACACATGGCGCTTCCCTAAGGAAAAGCTTTGCTGATCTTGAAAAGCATCTTGGGGAGAAACACATGGCCTAAGCAATAGTTTTTTCTTTAGCTGTGAGTTAATAAAGGTCTAAGAGTGCCTGGTACCAAATAAGTGCACAATAAATATTTTCAACCTTATTATTATCTAATTCAATAAAGTTATGCTTCACTCCCAAAGCCAGGACTGAATTAGATGGAACCCAGTGTCCTTTTATGCAATCTTTAGAAAAATAATTCAGAAGAAAAAGACTGAAAAGCTCAAAAATGTAAAGATAGACCACCCAATTAAAAAAATAGGCAAAGAATTTAAGTAGAGATGCATCCAAAAAAAATATACAAATGAGCAATAAGCAAATGAAATGAAGCTCAATATCATTAGTTAGTAGGGAAATGGAAATCAAAACTGCAGTGAGATGCTGCTTCCTACCCACTGGGGTGGCTATAATAAAAAGACAGATAATAACAAGTGTTAGCAGGGGCGTGAGGAAATTGGGACCCTCATAAACTACTGGTGGGAATGTACCATGATGCAGCTGCTTTGGAAAACAGTTTGACATGGAGTCACCTCAAAATTGTTGACATGGAGTCACCATACAACCCAACAATTCCACTCCCGGATATATACCCAAGAGAGGTGAAGTCATACGTTCACAGAAAACTGGCACACGGAAGAAGTGGCAGCACTCTTCAGAACAGCAATAAAGTGGAAGCAAGTTAAGTATCCATCATCTGATGAACAGATCAGTAAAAAATATGGTAATCTAGACAGTGGAATATTATTTATTAATTAAAAGGAATGAGTACTGATTCATACCACAACATAGATGAACCTTGAAAATATTATGGTGATTGAAAGAGGCCAAAAATAAACAAACAAATAAATAAATAGGAGCCAGGCACAAGGGATCACATATTATATGATTTCATTTATGGGAAATGTCCAGAATAGGCAAACCTACAGAGACATTAGATCAGCGGTGCTGGAGGCAACGGAGAATGAGTGACTGCCAATGGACATGGAGTTTCTTTTTGAGATGATGAAAATGTTCTAGAACTATATAGTGGTATAGTTTAGTATATTTGCAAATATACTAAAAACCACTGAATGTGTACTTTAAAAGGGTAAGTATCATAGTATATAAGTTACTAGTATATCTTAATTTAAAAAAAAAAAGAACCTAAAAAGGAAAATACTAGCAAAATGGTGACCATCATTATGAACATAAAGATTTAGTTGTTGTTATTTAAACCCTATAAAAACAGTGTCACTTGTCATCTACCACATTTTATCATTTGCTAAAAGAAAATACTCCATGTTGGTGACATTTTTCTTAAGTACTTCCTTCTGAATTCATTGGAGGCAATAATTATTCCAAGTTCCTTTATTTGTTAAATCTTCTTAGAATTATTCCAATCATAAGACATGTGCTCCAGATGGCACATTTATTTAATCCTCCTGCCCTACGCTGTGGTCCCTACTCAGGTGCTGCTGCAAGGTTTGCATGTTCACTTGGTTGTTTGCTGTTCCCACCGAGGCTGAGGAAAAGGAACCAGCCTTCTGCTGGCTTCTGTTATGGTGGGAATGGGAGGAAGCAGGTGGGAAAGTACATGACGGCTATAAGACCTGGCAATTTGTAGTCGCCTGGCAAAACAAAAAAAATCCATGACTTTTATTTTGCCTTCTCTAACATTTCAAAAGGATGGTCCACCTTTTGATTCCGTGATAGTATTTATCATTACAGAACTCATTTACAGAATATTTTTGCTTATTAAAACATAAAAACCGTGTCAGGGAAGTCCATTCTGTGGAGTTGTCAAAGAGACAAGCAAGAGCTATTGCTCTGTTTTTGTAGGTGAACTCCAGAACATTTTGCAGTGCCTATTTCCCAGAATACTTTTGCTTTCACATTAATTATCCACCTGTTGGGTCATCTCTAAGTTTGGCATTAAAGCCCTTCCCATCATGATGCATGTTTCTTCATCTTCTCTGTCAAAGCTACTGGGAAATGTGTTCTTACATTTCAGGTTTCTTGTTTGCAGGCACCTTTCCTTCCTTACAGCCACTCCTCACTTAGTGACTTACCTGTTTAATGACCAGTTAGACTTATGACCAGTTCTCCAGCATGGGGAATCCCTTTTCTCAGTCTTTTTCTCATTCCTGCAGTTGGTTAGTATTCAATCATGCAAGACTACATATTTCGTTTATAAGTGTGGTGTCATGTGCTACCTATTGAAAAATACATCCCTATGGCACCATGACACAAGATATCCACCTTTAAGTTCCTAACTTGTCAACCAATTCACTTAACAACCATCTCGTAGGAAAGAAACTAATTTGTTAAGTGAGGAGTGCCTGTATTCTCTTCCTATCTTTTCCAAAAACCTGCACACTCCAAAGTGATGAGCTGTTGTGGCTGATGTGGATTGCCATCATCAATGTTAAATGTCCTTTCTGCCACAGTAATGAGGGAGGATTTTTGTGTTAGCCAAGGCCATCTTATATGGAAGGATGGCAACTGAGCCCAAAGCCAGCTCGACTAAGGAGTAACATGTCCCTTATCTTTAAGCAAGGACCAGCCCCACTGGCAGCCTGAGCCCTCTGCTCAGGGTGGCTTGTGAGCAGCCTCATGGGGTGACCACAGCTCTGTGCAATCTGGGCAGGAGGGGTGGGTGGCAGCTGCTTCTGCATCATGGGGGAGCTGGCAGCACCAGAACGGCTGCCTCAAGGCTGTCACCGTGTTGCAGCTGAGCTAATTCTATCTTCCCAATGAAGGAAGAAATCAGAATGCTACGTTTGCATTGAAAGCAGCCTGATAGGGTGAGTCCAAAATTACTCTAGCATTTAGGTTCTCTGAATTGTTTTAATTAGCAGCTCTGTAGTGCCGGTCTTTTATTTCATTTTTATTTCTTCCCTCCACTAGCTCAGGAAACATCTGAACCAGATTTCTGTCACATTCTGCCTGTCACAGACTTAGGATCTTACTTTACTTGGTCAGTACTATGGCACAGTGGCTCCACTGAAGTTTTTTTAATGAGCATATTGGTAGTTTTCACTGTTCTGGGTCCAACATATGCTTAAAATGAATGTGATCAGCTGGAGAGTGGAGGGTCGCTAAATGTTGGAAATGCTAGCTTTCAAGTCTTCTTCTCTTATGGGCTTTTGTTTTATGTTGGGGTGGTAAGAAATCTTATCCCTTAATTCATCTGCCACTTAAGAAGAAAGAAAAGGAAGCAGAATAGGTAAATTGATTTACGGTGGACATGTAACATATTAAATAAATATGACTCAGCTAAACAAGGCCATGGTCAGAATCCTGAAGTGTTAAAATGATATATCAGTGGCAAATTACAAAAACCCATCTTTGATGCTCAATCCCAATTTACTAGCTACAGAGAAAAATCAAGGTGGACTGTACTAAAGTCAGCTGATAGAACAAGTGGCAGAAAGAACTACTTTGAACTTCAGTATCTTTTCCTTTATACTGCCCAGCCCAGAGTAAGGGCGGGTAATGAACTTGAAAATAAATTCCTGAACCACAGAGGAGAGAAGAAAGCTTAGATAATTTAAGAACTGGACAAATATATACGAAATAAGAGTTAACTTTCATACTTCAGTCTTTGAAAAGAATATGTTTATTATTAAGGAATAGTTTATGCCATGTGAACATTTCTAGATAAGACAGGTAGGCAGATTAGGTAGACAGATGATAGCTAGATAGTTAGAAAGCCAAATAGGTAGATGATAAATAGATAGATAGATGGATAGATAGATAGAGCGATCTTGACACTTCCTACAAATTTTTCAGTGTGTGATTATTTGAAAAGCCGCTATCACTCCCTCTGTGAGGAGTATCATTGCATCTCCCTGATGAATGCCTGCAATTCTTAATATGTAATTCTAGCTTCACCTGCTCCCGGATTTTCTCCAAGCAGAGGAGTTGCTCACAAATCTGTGGTCCCTCAAAACTTGATATAAATCAGCATTATAGCATAGAGCATGTTGCATCATGGGAATTTGTTCATATATAGAGGATGCCAAAAATGTATACACATTTTAAGAAAGAAAAAAGCTGTATTAAAATTATAATACTTAATATATACAGATAACAAAAGATGAATACAAGTCATGTTTGACTTCTGCAATTACAAGAGGTGCTCAGAGTGGTTACCATCAGCATCCAGACACTTCTGATTACAGTGAACTACTGCTTGAGCAACACTGACCAAAATGTCCTCTTGTATCACTGTGTGTTCCATTTCAGTTTCTTCCCGAAGTACCTCCAGTGTCACCAGTTTTCTGCGGTACACCACGTCCTCTAAGGTCCCCCACAGGTAGACATTAACAGGTGTTAAGTCAGGAGAACGTGGGAGAAACTCCAACAACATTCTTGAATTTCAAATACCACTTCAAAATGGTTTTGCTTTCCTTGAATGACAGCCGTGCTTCTGCCATTTCCTTTGACTGTCCTGCCTGTCGCGTGATGACACTAGCCTTCATTTGATTAATGTCATCTTTTGAATGAATGTTATACTACACATTGTTACCATAATTCAATTCAACTTAGAAAAGTAACACATTTTTGGCACTCCTGGTATGTATTCCTCACTAATATGAGAGTAGGGAGAAGACCAGTCTTATACATATTTGTATCCCACAGACTGACTGATGACACAGCACATACGTGGTGGTCAATCAATGATTGTTGAACAGGACACACATCAGGAAAAGCCTTTATGAGTGTGTCTTTTTAGCCTTGTAGATGAATACAGAAAATACTCGGACTTGAAGATGAACCTGGGTCTGAAGCTAGGAGCAGTGACTTCCGGAAGCAAAGCTAGGTTTATAGGACATCTTTACCTCAGACAATTTCTTCCCAATGGAGAACTCAAAACTGAAACTTATTTGCATGTATACTGTAATGGAAAAACTTTCTCTCGTATTCTCTTCCCAGAATAAATAAATCAGGCACAATATTCACTTAAAATAAATCAGGCACAATATTCACTTTAAGAGGCAACACAATCCCTTTCTACAAGAGGGACGTTCTTAATGTTATTAACTCTTTTTTGCATGTATCTTTCCTTATTTTTGCCTCTTAATTTATGTGTATAATACTTAAACAATAACTCTTAACTTCCACATGAGTAATTATAAACTTTTCTGTTTGCATTCTTTTGTCTAAAGTGGACCCAGAAACATAATAGGCTGTTTATTTTATGAAATTATCCTCAATTTATGCCCTGTGCTACAACACTTAGAGCACAGTTCAGAGGAACCTGTCTGCCAGGGAGAAATCAGAACACTGAGTTCAGACTAATTCTATATTAAACTAGATTTGCATAAATTGTTTCAAGATGCTAAATTGGCATGGTTTGTATGCAATCACTCCAAATATCTGGCGTATTATTTAAAGTTGCAACAGAGTGGGTGAGTGTCCATTATTCATTCATTCATTCATTCATTTATTCATTCATTCAGCCACTAAGTGCTAGATGCTATACAAGGTACTAAGGAAGTCCAGATAAAAAAGACACACAGACTGTAACTTGAAAGAGTTTTTAGACATGCGATAGTGCGATAAATGCTGTAGTAGAGATGTGTACTGGCAACCCAAAAGAGGAAGCCACCAGCCTACGTTGGGAAATCAGAGTAGGGTTCACAGAGATATGACATTTGAGATGGTATAAGATACAAACTCTAAATTGTTCTATTGGCAGGAAGGCCCTGGGCCAGGAGTGGAGGGAGGCATTCTTGGCATGGGAGGTAACATGTGCAGAGAGATGGCAGTGTACACATCACACGGTGTGTGGCCAGGGAACCGGATCCTTTGCGTGCATCGGAGGTAACAAAGTAGGCTATTTAGGCTATTATCAAATTTCACGGGGCCTGTTTGCCATGCCAAAGGCTTTGGATTTGGTCCTTTTGGCTGTGGGAAGCCACTGAGAGTTTTTAATGCCAGAAAATGACATGTCATATTGCATTATGTCAGCTTATGAAAATAGATCCACTGAACAGATTCCCACATTTCCACTACTGCACATATAGTAGGCTTTCAGTTAACCAGATCCCACGTAAACCAAAACTAAAGCAACCGGTGACATCTCAAGCAACAGGAAAACATTTTGCCCGTTGCTTGAGAGTGTTGTTTGAGAGTGCCAGTTCCTTGAGTTCCAGTTAATGGAGAGTCTACTCTAATTGATTGGCCTAGAGCAGAGTATGTCAAACTGAGTCTATGAGCTGTCAGTGGATGTTTACCAAGAAAAGAGATCCGTGACCACTAGATGAGCAATAATTTCCTTGGAGTCTTTAATCTATTACTGTGCCTTGTGGCCATTCCAGCAGGGCTGTAGAAAATGGCCTGGAAAGGCTGGCCTGGAGAACCTTTGCTCCCAACCAGTGAAGACTGTTAGCAGGAAATGGAATGAATTTCCTTTGCTTTTGGAGTCTCCTGAGTCCTTTATTCCTGAAATCAATAGCTCATCCATGTTGTACATGTAGAAATTAAGTGTGCATTTAGGTGCACTGGGAAGGAAGGCAGATCACACAGCCTGTTGGCTTGGATGGGCCAGAAGGATTCTGATTCCTCAAAGTGCTGAGAGGTATCTTCAACAGGTATTTCTTCCCTCTTCTCCTCCGTTTTGAAGCAGTCAGGCCTTGACTTTCTCATGTTGGTAATGTTTTATACGGTTGCATCACTCATTCAGAACCCCTTGAAAAAGAAAGGCAACAAAGACTTAACTGAGGTATAGAGGAAAGAGTATCAGACCGGGGTCCTAGAGAGAAAGGCTCAAATGTCTGATTTGCTTTTTCTACTCTTATTATTCTATCAGTTAGGAATGTATTTAGCCAAAAGTACGTGTTAGCAATATGCCATTAGCAGTGGCCTAAGCAGATAGAGAGTTTGTTTTGCCCACATGACAAGAAGTTCACAGGTGGGCATTATCTGACTGGTTTGGAGGCTTTCTAGTGTTGGAGCTATGACTTGGCACTTGACATTTTCTTGTTCTTTTCTTCATGGTCACAAGATGGCTGCAGCAACTCCAAACATATCAAAACTTCAATCAGAGAAGGAAGGAGGCAAGGTGGCTACAAGGAGCAGATAGTTTCCCCTGCACATATTCCTCTCATGAGGAAGTAAATCCTTCCCTGAGTATCCTTTCTGCAGAGACTCCTCCTTATACCTCCGTGGCCATGGGTGGGTCAAGACTAAGGGCTGAACTCACTTGCACAGCTCAATGACTTGTTATCAAAGACTTAAACAAACTGGGATTGTACTACAGAGACAAAGAAAATAAAGGCACATGGCTTTGGGAAAAGAAAATAATGTCATACTCACCTTGTGCCATCACAGCCTCTGTTTCCTCATTTGCAGTGAGCTCCTGCCTTTAAAAGTTGTTGAAGATAATAAACTGAAGTGATACACAATCATGGCTAAAAAATAAAAATACTGGCATTTCTCAATGGAACATCTTTTTTCCTCTGTATGCAATGCTTCTTTCCCATGCTGCTTGAGAATGGTCTCTCTCTCTCTCTCTCTCTCTCTCTCTTTCCTTTTTTGTTTTTTGTTTGTTTGTTTGTTTGTTTGTTTGTTTTTAGAGGTGAAACCAAGAAGCAGTTTATTGAAAGGAAAATAAAATAAAACAAAGAGATAATTTATTAAAAGGGGAAATATACTCCAAAGAGGTAGGAGTGGGCCCAAGCAGGAGTGGCTCAAGAGTGTAAAAGGGTCTCTTTATTTCTGGTCTTAAGCAATTTGATTATATGTGACGAGGTATATTTTTATTCCTATTTCTTGTGCTTGGGTTCATTGGATTTCATGAATTTGTGGGCTTATAGAGGTCATCAGTTTGAAAACTTTTTGACTATTATTGCTCAAGTGTTCTTCTGTTCTCCCTACTGACTTGCTAGGGACTTCAATTTCACTTATAATAAAGCTGCTAAAAGCTATCTAAGGACTCACTGAGCTCTTTTTATGATTTTGAGTTCTTTTTTCTTTGTGTGTCTCATTTTGGATAGTTTCTTCTATTCTGTCTTCAGCTTCCTAAATCTTTTCTTCTGCAATGTCTAATTTTTTGTTTTATTTCCATCCAGTGTACTTGTCATTTCACAGCCTGTATTTTCATTCCCAGAAGTTCAATGTGGACATTTTCCTTTATATCTTCTATGTCTCTAGCTATCTTTTTAAGCATATGGCATGCAATTATAATAAATGTTTCACTATACAGGGTCCAGCAGAAGTAACACTCTTTTTAAAGTAGTATAAATCAGTAAAATAGATTTATTTCTTTGGCTAGACATGTTAAGATTATTAGAATAATGATGTCTTGATGCTGTATCTTACCCAGTAGGAGTAATTTTTGAGTTAGACAAATGACATTATGGAAGGAGAGAAACCACCTCTGTTCTCTGGGGTGTTATTTGTGCCAGACCCTGTGTTTGTCTGTGGTTCTATCACATGTGTCAGTCCTGGATCAATTTCCATTGATTGATTCATCTCCTCATTTTGGATCACACTTTCCTGCTGCTTTGTATGCTTCACAATTTTAGACTAGATGCCAGATATTGTGAATTTATCTTGTTGGATGCTAGTTAGTTTTGCATTCCTATACACATTTTTGAACTTTTTTCTGGAGTGTGATTATACTGTCTTGAAACATTTTGATTCTGTTTTGTGCTGCTATTAAGATTAGGCAGTACCGGACCAGTGTTTGCTTTAGAGCTAATGATTCCCTGCTCCTGAGCCATGATCTACCGGATACTCAGTTTCCCAAGAATCTTGAGATTTTCCCTCTGCTTCATAGGAACCAGCACTACTCCCAGTCCTGTGTGAACACTGGGCACTGTTTTCACCAATCCTTTTGAATAGTTCTTTCTCATTGAGCGTGTCCTCACAGGCACTGATTCATACTCATCTGAATGCTGGAGGGCACCCTTGGTAGATGTTCAGAGTCCTCTCTGTCTGCAGCTCTCTCTTTTGTGGTATTCTGTCCTTTCCACTCTAGCCACCTTGGTCTCCTCAGACTCCTGGCTTCATCTTTTCAACTTAGGGAGCACGTTGGGCTCCACATAGGTTACCCTCCCTCTTTCAATGAATTAAGCTTGACAATCATAGGCCTCACTACATTTATTTCTTATGTATCAGGATTGTTATCCTTTATTGCTTGTTATCTAGTGTCTCAGAAATCATTGTTTCATATATATTTAAGCCATATTTTTATTGTTTCCGGTGAGAAGGCAAATCTCTTCCCTGTTACTCCACCTTGCCTAGAAGTAGAAGACAGCTGCCATCTCTCTTGGTGATAAATATGTCATTTCCAAAATCTGTGAGTGAACCACTTATAAACTGCAGTAAAGAAAACAAGTTATCCCACCTCTTTAGAACAGCTACTCCCTGTGAAGCCTTTTTTTTTCCTTTTTTAATTAAATAACTTACATTTACATAATACTTCTTCTACAATTAAAGTTTTCCTGCCTACACAAGATTATTACTTAAGTAGGAGAGTAGATTTTTTCCATCTCCAGTGAATATTGAGCAAGAGAAAATTATCTTAGCTTCTCTGTTATCTCCGAGAGATTCCCTGGGCTCAAAATGTGAATTGGTTCAAGAAAGCTTTGGGGGGAAAATGTGTGGACAGATTATTAATAATGCTTCACATTTTTCATATTTTCCCACATTCTTTGTCTTTTAGTCAAGGGCAGAGCACCTTGGATAGATAAATGACCAAATTAATCCAAGATGGTATCATGTTACATATATAATTCTTAGCCACGCCTCCTCAATACATAGATACTGGGAGAGACATATTGTGTTCCCTAAAGAAAACCACAAATCTCCAGGGGAGAAGAAGAATGAATGAATCACTCTGGTACTTGGCAGTGTGATACATCTTCTGAAGAATAGAAATAAACTGATTTTTACTGGGATGTAGCGTGAAATCCAGAAAATACCCTGGGAGAAATAAGAATTGACCTGGGTCTTAAAGGCAGAATAACAGATGGTGCTATTGTTGAACTTAAAGACAACTACAAATGACATTATAAACAGTACTAAGTGACCTAGTAACAAAACATTTTCTAATTTTGATCACCATAATACTTCACACAGTCCTAGGTACTTACTAAGTTCTTACTGATTATGATAATTGCCTAAAACAAGGTTCCTAGAAAGATTGTATGATATTCTTGTTGGAAATCTTTGGAAGTAAAGATACTATCTACCATAGCAGGTCTTCAGAACGGAGCTCACTCCTGAGTCCAAGCATAGCTTCATCTCTCAACTCTCCATATAACTTTCCTAGAATTCTGTCCTCAGGTGGTTATTTCATATGTCTGCTTGGTCTATTAGTTTAGATATGAAAAACTTTAAAACTCCAAGACATTCACTGTGTGGTGCATACAAACATTGAATCACAATGTTGTACACCTGAAACATACATTGTCCTATCTCAATTTTATCTCAATTAAAAGGAAAAAAACACACCAAGAGATTGTTACGACAATCTGACCTAATACCATGCATACACAAAGACATTAAAAACCCCAGGAGTGAGCCCTCTGTTGAGCTGCAGCCACTTCTCTTGGTGATCACCCCACTGTAGTCATAAGAACTTAGTACAAACACATAACTCTTAGTATAGGCATGCATAGTGACCAGATAAAAACAAATCCTAAAGTGGGCTTCACTAAGAGGATTTTCAAACACAAAGTTGCTTATGATATCCAACTGTGAGACAACTTGTCAGGTTCTTTTCCTGCTAATGCAGGCATAGCAGTGTTACCTGACCTGGTACTGGAGCAACACTCCCACATTAGGCTCCCAAGCTTGACTGCATATCTCAGTAGCTCAGATTGTTCTTCAACAATCTCGATTTCTGGGTTTCACCTTAGATATACTGACTCACCATCTCTGGAGGGATGAGAATGGAAATTTATATTTTTAACAAGCTTCTTAGGTGAGTCTGATGTGCAGTCGAGTTTAAGAATCATATTGGTCCTCTGAATAGACATACAGATGGCCAATATACATAGGAAAAGATGCTCAATGTCACTAATCATCAAAGAAGTGAAAATTCAAACTACAAATGAGATATCACCTCACACTTGTCCAAATGGCTATCATCAATAAATCAATGAGCAACAAGTGTTAGAGAGGATGTGGAGAAAAGGGAACCCTTGTGCACTCTTGATGGGATTGCAAATTTTTGCAGCCACTACGGAAAATAGTATGGAGGTTCCTCGAAAAATTAAAAATAGAACTACCTCATGACCTAGCAATCTCACTTCTAGGTATTTATCCGAAGAAATGCAAAACACTAATTCGAAAAAATATATGTACCCTTGCTTGCATTCATTACAGCATTATTTACTATTGCCAGGATATAGAAACAACTTAAGTGTTCATCAGTAGACAATTGGATAAAGATGTGGTACATTTATACAATGGAATATTCTTAACCATGAAAAAGAGTGAAATTTTGTCATTTGCAACAACATGGATGGACCTAGAGGGTATTATGCTAAATGAAATAAGTCAGACTCAGAAAGACAAATGCTGTATGATTTCACTTACATGTGGAATCTAAAAATTATGAACAAGCAAAACAAATGGATTCATAAATATAAACAATAAACTAATGGTTGTCAGATGGCAGGGCATTGGGGGGCTGGAGGAAAAAGGTGGCAGGATTAAGAAGTACAAATTGGCAGTTACAAAATAGTCTTGGGGATATAAAGTATAGCATAGATAATATAGTCAATAATATTGTAAAAACTGTGTATAGTGTCAGGTGGGTACTAGACTTTTTGGGGAGATGAACTTCATAAGTTACATAAATGTCTAACCACTATGTGGTACACCTGAAACTAATGTAATATTGAAGTTCAACTGTAATTAAAAAATAAAATTGTAAAAAGAAAAATATTGGTCCTGCTCAGTTGCTATGGACATAATATAATCTCATCTATGCTAAGATTCAAATGGTAACATTGTAAAAGACCTTAGTTAGGAAGATGTAAAATCAGGTTTGGTGCGGTCAAAATTTTTCTCAAGCTTGAACCATTATTTTCCTGATAGAGATGATATTACATGATTAATGGATTTTTAGGACTACCAATGATCAAGATGCTGTGAATTTTAATCGCTCTACTTTCCTTCCCATAAGAGCTTAGATTCATTGAACCATGGCATTTCTGAATTGGTAAATAAAATATTCTTTGAGAATCTCCCCTCTCATCCTAGGCAGTGAGCTTAGCTCATTCTCTAGTTTTATCAAAGACAACATGAGGATAGAGAGAGAGAGACAGAAAAAGCAGCAGGTTCAAATTGGTGTGACACGTTCCTGGACCAGCCAACATCACAGCAGCAATGCTTCCCCCCAGCAGGGCTGGCAGTCTTGGCAGACCCCTGCTGGCCTTCTCTATCACTGCATGGTTGTATGTCTGTGTGGGTGACTGGTGGGGGCCCTGCCCAGGAAAAGCAAGAAAAGGCTGGTGGGGAGTCAAACAGCTTGTCAAGGTATCCTTGTGGGTGTCTATATTGAAGTGTCACAGTATGAAGGCTTTTTATTAGCAGCTATTTTAAAATCCTAACACTGAAACAGAACAGTTTCTCCCCTACATGGCATTTCCAGGCTGGCTTACCCCCTCACAGCCCTACGACAGCTTCAGCCATCTCTTAAGGGGGCGGAGAACATGACGTTGGGTTCCTTTAACAGCAGAGCCTGGTTCCGTGGCCCACGCCCTCAGCTCTAGAGATAATTTGGTTCATTCACATGTTGCTGATGACGAGGATACGGCAGCGGGAGGCTGAGGAGAATTCTAGGCTCCTGCCCCGCCTTTGCATTCAGCACAGAAACCTTCCTGGGTTTGGCAAGGATATAGGAAAGATTGATGCCCAATTTTAAGGCAATAAAGGGAAGATGTGAAATTGCAGAGTTAAGTCAATATCAGCATGTTTGCTCATGGCTACCAGAAGTACCTGAATTCTGCCCAACTCTCGGAGGGCAAGGAGTGAATTTCTTCTGGAAAACCATTAGGCTTCATTGTAGGAAACAATTGTGACCTTAAATGACTCTTGTTAATGTCTTAAGGGTTGATGTTGGGTCTTGTAAGGAAGACTTAATATTTTTAGGCCTCCATATCTCAGCTCAATGTGTAACCCTCCCAATCATCTTGAACAATATACAGATGGGGAGAATACTATCCAGAGAGGTGAAGTAACTTTCCTGAGATACAATAGCTTCTCCAGGTGGCAGAGCTGACACCTGAACCCCTGTTATCCATTGTGCTACAAAAACCATTCTCTTCCTGCTCTGAACCGCCCCGATGTCCTCAGGACAGCCCCAGCTCCTCTAGTCTTCTCCCTGGGAGGTGGAAAATGGTCACCTGGTGGATTCTCAGAGTGGTCACATCAGGTCAATCTGGGACACTGCACTCACTGGGCAGGACAAAGTTCTAAACTTTATTGGCTGGAGAAGGAAAAGGAATACTTTAAATTTCAGAACCACAATCTTTTCTACTTGGAAAGGAGCTTCAGAAATAGCTAGTCTGTCCTTATTAAGAAAGAAACATGAATTCTTTTCAGATTCCAAATCTGGTTAATACACCACAGAACATGTAGCCAGCAGAGAGCAGACCTAGCTCTGTTCTCATCTGCAATACATGTGCAGTATGTAGCTTTGAACAACTCATGTAACTTCTCTGAACCTTACTTTCCATCTTATAAAATGGTAAATAAGTCTGTTTTGCCTGCTACTAGTGAGATCATGAAGCCACCACAGAAATTGTGACATATACATGCGGGTGAACAGGGACACCATGGAATCCTGTGGCACATGCTGGATTCCACCTTCCATATTTGCAGGAATGCTCTCTTGGATAAACACCCCTAAATCTGTCAGGGGCTCCTAGGAGTGTGAGTGTTGTCTTAGATCTTTATACACTAGTCCCAGGGTGCTGCCTCTGAGGCACATACTCATACAGTAGCCATCACATTTTCCTTCTCTTCATGCCTTTGGAGCTAATGATACACCTCCTGTGTGTATTTTACGGCCATTCTTCATATACCGCTCCCAGGCTAGAGTGATGTTTATGAGCTCTTTGAGATGTCAAAGGACTTCCCTAACCCCTACTCCCTGCTGATCTGGACTCCGTGTTTCTTCTACTGTGCCTTTAAAGGCAATTTTCACTGTCACCACAGAAAGCACATTTTAATATTCTATGTGATATAATTTATTTGTCCCTTTGTGGTTGGTCCTTACCTTTTGTCAGTCATCAGGAGTCAGTCACAACTATTTGTCTGGGCATGAAGTTCACATTACAAAGTGAAACCATCATGGCATAAACCTCACACACTGCAGTATAAGCTAGACTTGGATAGCACTGGACAGGGCTCTGCCCTTTAGCAGTCTGAGGAAGCCTAGGGACTCCTTCCCCAAATAAGGCTTTAAATATACAAATATAAAAAATAAAATGCATAGAGTTCCAAAAGAACACAGTTGCACTGAAGTACAGTTATAACATATCAAATGTGATATAAAAATACAAGTGTTTTTGTTAAAACATTAAATAATGAGATCTAGTGAGAGGTCTAAGAACCACTATAATTTCAAAGTGATGAACATAAATAATGCTTTGAGAAAACTCCAACAACACTAATGTGATATAAACATATCTTATTTCTACAGGTGACAACTTCCCATATTCTCCTGATAGTACTATGGTTTGTTGCCTACATTAATAATTGAAGTAAATATTAACTTTTTGTTAGAGATTAGTGAAAATTAGGTGCAATCCAAGTTTATAGGACCCTATGAATTCTATTTATGGATCTCTTGGGGGTTTGTGCCTTACAGGCAAAGAGCTCCTACTTTAGAGCATTGCAGAATAGTGCACAGATGCTTATTAGTCAAGTACAATAAAATTCCACTGGCTGAGAGCATTCTAGAGCATCTGAAGCATGGAAATAAAGGTGGGGGTAGCACAAAAAGCAGAGACTTTGGAGCCATACTTTCTAGGTTTAACTCCAGCTCCACACTTTACTAGTTATGTGACCTTGAACAAGTTGCTTAATGTCTCAATACTCAATTTTTTCAACTGTTAAGTGGCAACAACCATAGTACCTTCTCAAATTGCTATTGTAAGGATTAAATGCACTTTAAACAGTACATACCTAATGGTGGGCATTTTATGTGTCAGCTATTATTATTATAATTACATGTGAACATTTCAAGAGAATATCTCAGAGATAAATAGCATTAGAGTGAATCAGCCCTGGGCAGAGCAGTGGTAAGCAGAACATGCACATAGTGATATTCGACTAGCTGTGAGTTCAGCCTGTGTTTCTCTACTTCTCAAGGATACCATGAGGAACTTTTCCAAAAGTCATGATAATATCAATATACAAAGACTGCCTGGAAAGTATCCAACCATGTAACATGAAAATTAGAGGCATTTATGGCTGGATTTTTTCCGGACAGCCCTAGTGCTTCATGCCTATGGCAATTTTCTATGTTCCATCCTGCACTACTTTCTTTTCCAAGTGCTTTCAAAACATCTTTAAATAGCTCCTATGAACTGTCACCATATACAAAAATTAACTCAAAATAAATTAAAGACCTACACATAAGGCCTGAAATAGTAAACTATATAGAAGAAAACATCAATTCTAAACTTATAGACCTTGAGTTCAGGGAGGACTTCATGAACCTGACCTCAAAGACCAGGGAAGTAAAAGCAAAAAAAATCCGAATGGGACTATATCAAACTAAAAACTTCTGCGCAGCAAAAGAAACCATCAACAAAGCAAAGAGACAGCCAACCAAATGGGAGAAAATATTTGCCAACCATGCCTCTGATAAGAGACTAATATCTAAAATATATAAAGAACTAGTACAACTCAACAACAAACAATCCAATTAAGAAATAGGCAGAGAACCTTAACAGATACTTCTCCCAAAAAGACATACAAATGGCCAGCAGACATATGAAAAAATGCTCATCCTCATTAGCTATCAGGGAAATGGGAATCAAAACCACAATGAGATACCACCTCACACCTGTGAGAATGGCTGTTATCAACAAGACAAGGAATAACAAGTGCTGGAGAGGATGTGGAGAGAAAGGAACTCTGGTACACTGCTGGTGGGAGTGCAAACTGGTACAACCACTGTGGGAGGCAGTGTGGAGGGTCCTCAGAAAATTGGGAACCTCCCGGCAATCCCCTTTCTGAGTATTTACTCCAAACATTTAAAAACCTTTGTCCGCAAAGACTTTACCCCAGTGTTCATCGCTACACTGTTCACAGTGGCCAAAACATGGAAATAACCACAGTGCCCTGAGGCAGACGACTGGATAAAGAAGCTGTGGTACATATACACAATGGAATATTACTCAGCTGTAAGAAAAGATGAAATACGGCCATTTGTGACAAAATGGATAGAACTTGAGATCATCATGCTAAGTGAAATAAGCCAGACAGAAAAAAACCAAGAGCCATATGACTTCATTCATATGTGGAATGTAAAACTGAAAGCAACAAAAAACCCGAAACTCATGGATAATATCAATAGTTTAGTGGTTACCTGAGGGTAAGCAGGGAGGAGATGGGATAGGAAGGAGGAGGAATCAAACACATGGTGATGGAAAGAGAACTGATCATGGATGGTGAACACATAATGCAACACATAGATGATGCACTCTAGAATTGTACATCTGGGACCTACGTAATTTTTGCTAATCAATGTCACCCAATTAATTTAACAATAAAAAAATAGCTCCCATTAATATTGTCTGGGACAAAGGTCATGTTTAGTTATAAATTGTTTCTGGAGTCCTATTTTTTCACTCTCTTTCAAAAATCATGTCAATCTTTGTCCATCTCTTTACTTCTCGCTTTTCCCTACATCTTACTGACTGGATAAATGCCAAGCTTAATGCTTTCAAGAGAAGTAGACTAAGGGATTATTTAACTGCCTGAAAACACACATTCTTTTAAAAACAACAATGAGCTCTCTGTTAATCTCATCTCCTTTGGGTTTCAAATTCTTCTTGAATATGTTTTCTTTCTTTTTTTTTTTTCATCTTTTCTGGATTTAAGATAAATTTCCTTGATGAAACAGAGAGAATCAAAATAGGGATTGCATAGTTAATTCACTCAGCAAATACTTTTGAGCACTAGTAGAAAAAAAAAAGTGAGAAAAATAGACATATCTTAACCTAGCAGAGCTAAAGATCCACCTGTAGAGCCAGACATTAATAAAATAATCCCAGTATATGTAAATAAGAACTATGATAAGTATTAGCAAGCAAATGTTCTGAGGGCTCCACAAACCTATAACAAGGGAATCTGGCCTGGTGGTATAAGAGCTCTAAGAAGACTGAGGCAGGAAACTTTGAGCTAAGTCTTGCAGGTTAACTATACCAAACAAAGAGAAAGTGCACTCCAGGCAGAGAAAATAACAGGAAGGAAGGCCCTGTGGCAGAAGGAGCAGAGCATGGTGAAGGAAACAAAAGAAAATTAGTATCCTGGGCATAGAGTATGAAGTGCAAAATCTAGCAGGAGAAGCAGAAAAGGCCTAAATCATATAGGACCTTGTCAGTCGTGCCAAGGATCGTTCCATTATTATTAAACAATGGGATTCTGCTAAGAGTTTTAAGCAAGAATGAGATGGTGCAACTGTAGACATCCAGAACAGCTGTAAGTATTACAGATGTGTTAAGGACTCTTGCAGAAGCTTAGGGGAGAGACAACAGCATGGCGGTCAAGGATGATGCCAGTGGAGAGAGAGCTAAGTGAAGAGAATTATAAGCTATTTAGGAGACAAAATTGCAGGACCTAGTTGTGAAGTAGGTATGGAAAGTGCAAAGCAGAAGAAGAAGTTGTCAAGTTGTAAAATAGATTTCTGACCTGTAGAACTGGACAAACAGCTGGGGAGGTATCTCATTGCGTTTTGATTTGCATTTCCCTAATATGGCAGAAGTAGCAATAAATGGAGATTACAAAATTTGTAAGAACTGATAAGAAATATTAGTAAGACTCCTGGATGTTAAGATCAATGGAAAAATCAATAGTTCTCTTTATACTAGCAATAAATGATTAGCAAACATAATAAAAGCAAATAATATAAAAATGAAAAAAAATGGAAAAAAAATGAGCTGGGAAAAGACCAAGAATTCAGTTTGGTGTGTACTGAGTTTGAGGTAATTTTAAGTCATCTGTATTTTAAGGGTGTCTCTAAAAAGGAAGAGAACATTCAGCAGAGGGTCATCATGAAGTCTAGGACCATGCTATAGCAGGGACTATTGAGGGGACTAGGAGCGCTGGGTGAGGGAAAGGAAGACCTAGATGTGAACACATTAGCTGTCTTCTGCCATGGAGATCAGAAAAGTGGTTCCAGGGGCCAGAACGGGGACTGTTGGGTAGAAGTTTCATGGAGTACGTTTGGCACAGTGTAAACAAGGCATGCCCAAGAATGACAGCTGTGAGATGGGTTGCCTTGCCAAGAGATGGAGGAAAGTATTTGAATATAGCCTTTCTGTTTTCCACAATGTCGTAGAATGGGCTCAGTGTTTTGTAAATCGTGGAACCCAGTGATGTTGTGGAGAGACTTCACTGATTGGTTCTATAAACAGCTGATTTAAATGGCACCTGCTTATGTATTATAACCACTAATACAGTTATTGATACTAAGTGCATTACAACCATTAACAAAAGCGAACGGAAATCAGCAAGCTCAGATGGGTTGTATATACGATTTTAATATGTTAGGTAACAGCAAAACTTTAACATGTTTTTGTAGTTTGATTTATAATACAAAAATGTTACCAATTTGAAGCTTTAGAAATTGATCCATACCAATATAATGCATTTTTATTTTATTTCATTTGGGGGATTTTGTTTTAAGATTGTATATGATGTAGATAACTTATTAAGACCTTTATAACTCAAAGATAACACGATTTTGATTCTAACAATTAAAATCAGCTCCCATATTCTCATTTCTATAAATGATTTTAGCCCAGATATAAAGGATATGACCAGATACAGGTACACACTGCACAGGGAGAAATTTCCAAAACACTCTGTTTCCATACTCAACTAGGATTCGAACTCACCAGACGCTTTCCAATAAGCCCTCATTCTATGCTCTCCTTGCTTCTTTCAAACTTGCCAAACTTCATCTGAACTTTCAAAGCCATTGATTATAAGTGCATGGATTATTCTAAAAAGTTTGAAGCTTAGTATCTCATTGTATTTGTGACATAATTATTTTAAAAAGTGTAAGGACAATGCCCAATCGTTTCTCTATGGCACAAAGAAGAGAACACTCAAATGTTCACAGCTTTGAAGCATAACTGACTGTGAATAATGAAGTGGCAGTAATTAAGTGAAAAAAAAAAAACCAAAAAACAAAAACGGAAAATGGTAAGCAGATTAGAGAAACCCAGAGAAATTTTGATTCAACTTTTTACCAAATAACTGCTTCACTAGTCTCCAAACTGTCAGCAAAATTCACCAATTTTGCAGTAGAGAGAACATTCACCCAAGAACACACTTGGCCATGCCAGGGCTCCCTAGTTGCAGTGTTAGAACACCCAGTGTGTCCTGAAATACTCCAACTGAAATGAATGAGAACTAAATAATGATATGGTGGTCTATTTCAGCCCCTTGCTCTATATTCCACATTCTTAATTCCCAAAAATATGTATCTCAAAACCCATGCAAATGAGAAATAATGTTGGCTTGCTGACAAATGTAATAGTCCTGTTATTAATAAGGTCAATTACCTCTGGTTATATGAACCCAAATTTTCCTGAGTAATGATTCCTGTGGATTAAATGTTACCTGTGGGATCTTTGTGTTATCTAGGCAAACCCAAACCTCCTTGGGTCTCGGTGCATAGGTCTCAAATGAGAAATGAAAACTGTTTGGGTCAGATGACTTCTAAAGTCATTTTAGTGCTAAAATTCTAAGCTCACTTCCCAGTTCCAGAGAATTAAATAAAAATATTTTTCTGCACAGAGAAAACTTAAGGTCAATTCTTAAAGAATTCACAATTGTCAAAAAGCAAGCAAACAAATAAAAATCACAAAGCCACAGTTATGTTCTTCTGTAGGGGGTCAAGTTTTGTTTAGCAGTATTTTAAAATATTTGTTTCTTTGTTCCCTGTTCACCAGCCAACTCCCACCATGAATCATTCAAAATTTTCTCTTGATGCATTTATCTCCTGGCCTTATAGATAAGAAGATTAGATGATATTATCTTCTACCTTTTATCAGAGGTGTATTCCTAAGATATATAATATAAAAGGAGCTTATTTGTTTATTAGCTTTATGCCAACTTTCATAGTTTCTTTGTCTTGGGTGTATGTTTGCATGAAATACATAAAATGACAAAGGAATGGAAGGGTATATAAAACCTGATAACATCTCTTTCATGTTGGATGTACCTGCTATCAGGTTGTAGATCAGTATTACCTGTGGATAGCCAGGGCCACTCCTCATGACAAATAACCTGGCGTGATGAGGTAAAGGAACCATGGTAAACATGATGATGAGATGGTCTTCGTTAAATAGCACAGCCAAAGGTACATGCCTGTGCTACTTGGTGCTGTCCAAAAAGTTAAACATTGTCAACAGTTGTCAATGTCATTCTTAAAGATCTCTTTTATAGATGGTAATTTAGAGCTTCAGAAGATTAAAGGTCTTGCCCAACTTCGGGCCAGATAACCCAGGAGTTTTCTTTACCGTTTTAAGGCATGAAGCACAGAGAACTCCAATCTTATCACTCTGCACACTTCAGTTATAAGAGAACCACCCTTTACTCTTCAGCAAGGAGACCAAGCAGGACAGAGGATGAGGTGTTTTAGTAGAAGTTCTGTAGTTGGAAATAGTGATTTTTTTTCTCATATCCACCCTAGTTCAGTTTCCCTCTTCCCTTGGGTCCCACCTCCTACAAGTTGACTAAGAGCTTCTGGTGGAGGTTCCATCTCTTTCCATGCTCCTGTTGGCTTCAGCTTTCCTTAAGCAGGCTCAAGGAACTCACTGGCAATTTGGGGGTTAAGAGCAGCCAGTTTGGACATCCCCTGGGTGTGGCACATTTCCAGGAAAGAATGCTACAAATGGAAAGAACAGTGTGGGAAAGAAATGTCCACTTGAATGAGATCAGGATGTTCTGAGCCCTGTCCTGGTGCTGCCTGCCGGGGGCTGCAGCTTAGCAGTGCCAGGAGGCTGTCATGCCCTCAGCAACTCTGGGTGCACCTTCAAGGCGGCACCTACTCCCACGGAAGGAGACACAAGTGGTGCAGGCAAAGGCCACCCAGGGGGAGTTCTCAGAGGAAGGAAGGTTCCTTTGAAGAGTGGTCAGCAAGACATTCTTACCCCAGGACTCATGAGAAATAGAACTGTTTTCCTTCTTTCTCAAAATGCAAATAGCCTCTGTCCTTGGAATTAGGAAGATGGGTTGCTAGGCAATCATTTCTAAACAAGCACTCCCCCTGTCCCTTTTTCCTGACCCCTAGAACAATGGACACTTTTCAGCAAATGGAATTAAGTTGGAGAAAAAGACATGGCAAAAATAAAAATGGAACCAGGGATTATGGAAGGCATGGCTCACAGAGTATGGGAAGAAAAATGTAATATTAATAAGTTGTGCTCTAGGCAGACCAAAGGGGATTTCGTTTCCTACCATCACATTGGCATTGTCATCACATGCCACGTGGTACCGCCAGTGCAGCTGCTGCCATTCTGTGGTGATCCCACGCTTAATGAATTGGGTGACCCTGAGCATACAATGTTGTGACCAGTTTATTGGAAGTTCTTGGGCTTCAATCTCTCAATGAACTAATATTTGGAATTATATTTTCTGAAGTAACCTTTTTTAACAATTCCCATACTTTCTTAGATTATCTCATAGTCTTGATAGAAAAATAGGTGGCACACTGAATTGAGTAATAAAAACATATTTGAATAAGAGGACTATTTACAAAGGTGTAGGGCAGTTTTAGGGACACGATAAGGGATAGTGTAGGACTCTGTCATCATTTGGACTGAAATGACAAGGGGAGGAAGTGGTTACCCGGAGAGTTGTCTGAGCAGGAGCAGTGACTTTTGGTAGAAGGTTGCAGCCAGCCTGTGCTGACTCCATATCTAATGTCCTGTCATATGAATCCAGTAGAACACCAGAGAGCAGAGAGACTGAACCCAAGTGTATTAGTCAGCTCAGGCTGCTGTAACAAAATACTACAGATTGGGTGGCTTAACCAACAGCAATTTATTTTCTCACAGTTTTGGAGGCTGAAAGTCCAAGTTCAGGGTGCCATGCAGTTTCTGGTTTGCAGGTAGCCACGTCCTCTCTGTGTCCTCACATGGTGTGGGGAAAGAGCAAGCTCTCTTCTGTCTCTTCCTCTTAGCACACTAACTCTACTGAATCAGGGCTCCACTCTTATGACCTCTTTTAACCTTAATCAGTTTTTCCTCAAAGGCCCTAACTTCAATACAGGCAAATAGAGGGTTAGGGCTTTGTTTTGGTCTGTTCAGGCTGCTAAAACATAATACCATAGATTGGGTGGTTTAAACAACAGAAATTTACTTCTCACAATCTGGAGACCAGGGTACTGTCATGATCAGGTTCTTGCTAAGGGCCTTCTTTCTGGTTATGCCTTCACCTGATGTTCCTTGGCACTTGCATGCGGAGAGAGAGAGAGAGAGAGAGAGAGAGAGAGAGATCATCACCTAAAATAACTCTAATTACTCCCCAAAGGCCCTACCTCTCCATAGCATCCCATTGGGATTAGAGCTTCAAGATATGAATTTTGGGGGACAAAGTTTAGCCTATGCACCAAGTAACATCTATAACCTTGAACTTACAATTTTTATTCATTTTTTTTGTGTGCCTGGTCTTTTGTTATAAACATTTTCTTATTACAATGAATGATCATTATATAATAACCATTTTTGATGGCTAAGTCATATTCCATCTAGTTGACTTATCATAATTAGCCTAACTGTTTTTTATTGTTGGATTTCTAGATTTTCCCTTTTGTTACTATTTTAAATAACTGTGTAGAGAGCATGATTGCATGTAGGACTTTTGTCTTCTTTTAAATTCTTTACTTAGGATGAGCTCCAGCAGTGGACTTACGGGCTCAAAGGTTTTGAACATTATTATGACTCTTAATCTCTATTGTCATCCTGCTTGTAAAACAGTTGCACAGGATACACCAGTATTTGAATATTGCTAACCACCAATCCTTGAATCCAACCCTGAGAAGATTGGGTGATTTTATGAAAAGTTTTGCAAATTCCTAAATAAAACACTGCTCCCCTGGTCTGAATCTGAATTACTTTGGCTATTGATGTATGATCTCTGTCCCTCTGACTGTCGATCGGTTCCTTTGGGGCAAGGCAGGAAGTCAATAGCCGAGAAGTCCCTGACCCACCATCTTAGTATAAAGGTCAGAGGCTGATGGTGAGTGGCATATCTGAAGGAAGAATGCCAGATTGAACTTGGTTAATGTGTTCACAATGAGGCATCAAAGTTTCTATGCTAAATGTGATCCTCATAGTGTACATAACTGAAGAGGGTGACAGTGGAGTTTACTGAGTCACACTGAAAAAACAGGTAGCTGAGAGAATTTCCTCAGATGTCCCTGCCAGGGTTTTACATGAATTTCGTCGCTGCCTTCACTGCAAGGGACTGGAAAGGACAAATGGCAAAATCAACTACTTCCTAATTTTTGTAACCCATTCTTGTTTTCTTTTATGAAGATTTTCTGCCTGTGTACTTAAAACATTTAAATTTTGAGGTTTTCCATTTCTTCCTTATAAATGAATAATCCCTAAAATGTGGGTGTTAAAATGTGTTAGTGTGTTCATGTATATGTAATTAAACAAGTATTATTTTTCTAATCCATATTTTTAAATTTTATTTTGGAAACAAAATATAGTTTATTTAACCTGTACTTTAAATTATATAATAATTGGAACTTGCTGATTTTTTCATTGTCTTCTTAAATCAATTGAGAAAGCACCCCAATGTCTTATTTCTCCATAAGTAGAAGAATTGTATTTTCAAAAATAACATTTCACTTTAGCCATTATGTTCACAGAATAAAAAAAGAAGAATTTTGGAGAGAGAAATTATTTAGAAATGCCATTGTTTTGAATCACTTAGCAGTTTAACCTTTAAAATGATAGTTTCTGGGGTTTTATTAATTATACTGAGGAGGAGTCCATGTAGCCAAAAAAATTAAATTGGCCTAGCCAAGAAATTAGCTCATTCATTGGGAAAGGAGAATATCAATCCAGTTGATTGATTGGTATTATGTGGAATAATAACCAAGGAATTTTATTTCTGAATTTTTTCCAGTGCTTTGCTATTGCATAGACATTCTGATTAATGAAAATGTAAACTACTTAAGAATGTTTTGCATTTTCTTAGTGCTTACATATAATATCATTTTTCTTTTTGATTGGGTTGAATTACGAATTAAACACCCCTGTGGAACAAAGTTTTAGTGTTAGAGGTCAATATTAGAGGGAATGGAGCAAAGTTTGGTGGCCTTTAGCCAAGATCGCTTTTAGGGAAACCCATTTACTGTCATACCAACAGGACAGATGGTAAATTTCTTGGTGGCTTTTACTGACTAAGGACTAGCAAAGCACAATTGAGCAGAACTCTTTCTCAGCAGGAACTTGACCTTAAATTAACAGAAGGCATTTTATAAAAGGAGGCACCTAATCCAAATTCACTTGATAACCAAGTGTCTCTGCCAATGTGCTGTCACAAGGCTACACTTTTGTGCATATATCACATAATATAACATGTAGGGTAACTAATACTTCTCTAGTATATGAGATAGCTACTGCAAGATATTCATATGACCATTTGGTTTAAGGAAGCAATTTATATGCTTTCACTTAAAATCATCTCAAAGTAGCATGTATTCTAAATTAATCTCCATTCCACAAAGATATCTAGATGAAATAGAATGATATAGAGGGCTGTCTGGAAAGTATTCAGCCATGTCATATGAAAAATAGAGCCATTTATGGTTGATTTTTTTTTCTGGACAGCACTTGTATGATTATTTATCAAAGAGGATGGACCACATGTGGTTGAGCAGATTAAATAGATTTTCTTACTCAGAACTATGGTGGATTCTTTCTTTCTTCTGTTTCATTCTTATTCTACCCTACTTTGTTGGGTGATACAAAGTTAGGGAAGTATTCTGACCCTTCTGAATTAGGCCTTCAGAATGAGGTCATTTTACAGATGTATGCATAAAAAGATCCCTTAAATGTCTCCAATTGTAGTCTTAAAAATTACTACTTGCTTGCTCTTTAATAGCATCTTATACCAAATTGCTATCCTTAAGTTTATAATCACTTCTGTTTCCATGGTTCCCTGAAAACTTTAATGACCCCAAGGTAAGATTGATGAAGAGAGAGACAGCATAAAATGAAATATGTAACCATTTAAACACAGGCTCTGTCCAGGGATGTGCGTCAACAGGCTCCAGGGAAAAAATCACAGAGCACCTGTAGTTATTTGAAAAGTATCTTGAATGGCAGCTGTCAAGATTTCCACCTGGGGGTTTCCTCTGCTAATTGAGAACTTCACCAGTATTTTAACTCTTTGTCTGACTATAAAAAACTCTTTGAATCCTTGAGCTTGTTTTAGTTATGGAAATTGAGGTCAATTACATTTTTATTCCCTTAGAAAATAAGTGCCAACCCTCTGAAGAGCTCAGTGATCAGAAGTGTTCTTCAGTTCCAAATATGGAATATGTCTAAGTGACCTGGGCTGTATGAGCCTGGATCCCACTGGAATTGGTATTTGTGTGATCATTCCCTAGAAAAGCCCAGATTTCCTCTGTTAAGTGTGACAAACTGGTTAGTTCAACACCCTACCCCCCAAATTACACGATGGGAGTAAGGGGGCATGATAACCGCCATTTTAAATGTGGTGGTCTATTGTTTGGGTAGAAATTACAGGCAAGCCAATGTGAACTCTTTTACGTAAAACCCTGTCTGACAATTGTAGTTGTCGAGAGGCAATGAGACCTGGGTTTAGAAGCTGAGTCTGCACTCAGGCAGACATAAATTTGCAATCCAGTTTTTCCTTGCTGACCACATGCTTTTAGAGGGGTTAACTATTTTCTTAGATCCTCAGTTTCCCCATATCTAAGATTGTGATGACAATACTTATATTGCGGTATTGTAAGGATTAGAGATGATTTAGTTATTAGCCACCTTGTTATAAGGCGGTGGTTCTCACACTTTGGTATATGTGGCAGTCACACAGAGGCCTCAGTAACACAGAGTGCTAACTCAGCAGGTCTGGGCTAGGACCTGAGAATTTCCACTTCTACCAAGTTCTCAGGTAAAGCAGATGTTGCTAGTTCATGGACCCTCGCTGAGAACCACCACTAAAGAATGTGACAAAAGCACATCTATAGCATGTACTTAGATGTTGAAAGAGTAATTGTAGGTCATGAAGAAGTTGTTCACGTGTAAGCTAGAAAGAGCTTGGTGTTCAGAGTCAAGGTACCTGGTTTCCTGTCTTATCTATGCCATTAATTCATTGCATTGCCCAAGGAAAGCCTTGTGACCTCTCTATTTTATTTTTAGTTTTCTTCCTCCTGTGTCTTTGGCAGGTTGTTAGAGAGATCAAATAAAAGAATATGTGCTGTGAAAGCTTTAAACAGCATTCCTATTAAACACTAAAACAATAGCATTGCTACTATTATAATGGGCTATGAACATGACTTTGATCTCCTGTCATAGACGTCCTTGACTACGCAGTCAGTACAAGTCTGTCTTAGGAAAAGGAGATGAAAAAGATGTGTGCCTTTGCAAGCGTGTTTGCAGAAACAGTCACACCCTTTGTTATTATATTATTCGTATTTATATAAAGCAAGCACAAGGGGAATTGTTAATCAGGTGTGAACCAACCTCTTGCTGTTGTTTTAGTGTCCCTTGTCCATGATGGAAACAAAGTGGAGTTCCCCTTTCTGAAACCTTGTCATTTGTATGTGTATTTGAAAGAGCTATGATCAGCTGGCTGAAGTGACTAATGCGTATTGTGTCTTACTAAGGACAAATCCCTCTGGGCACTTTATAGGTTTAACTCATAAAATTTATCCACCAACTCCATGAGTTCACTGGGCCCTACTGTAAAGGTAAAGGCCTCTACCTGTGCTCAGACCATCGATAAACGTTGGAAAGCCGGAATTTGAACCTGCATACCTATACACTGCACAGCCTGAGATCTAACATTCCTTTGCCAAAAAGCTAACTACTAGTAGCCTGACCTTTCAGCTATGCAATTGACTTATTAGGAGTGCTGCCTACCCACTAATTAATCTTTTATGCTCACTGCTTGGTATAAATGTGAATAAACATTATTGTGTTATCTTCTTGAAAAGTAAACTCTACCCTCCTTGATTTGCTTAAACATAATTTGAGGTAAGGTTGAAAATGTTAAGATACATGACTCATCTGCATGGAAGTAATGTTCTTGTGGACATCGTTATAGGCAAAAGGAACTTTCATTAATTCTGCTGAAATTTACTAAGGCTCTGTATTAGGACAAGTGAGACACGCCTTCAAGGAACGCCCAGTTTTGTTAGGAAGTGGGACTAGTAAGTGTTTTTGCGGTTTTTCTGCTGTCGTTTCACAGATGAGTTATCCTGGTAAAGCCAGAAAGGGCAGGGAAGAGGAAGAAACAAGGATGTAGGAGAGGGTGAAGAAGTTTAAGAGAGACTGGTTTCCAGGTGGAGCCGTGCAGCTGGAGCTTTAATTACACGGAGAAGCATTGGGTGTCCTTGGTAGAAGCACTCCCCCGAAAAGTTGAAAAGGTGGCTGCTATCTGCAAGGCATGAGCAGATTAAATTACAGCTATTATCTGGTCGTGATGTGAAGGCCAATGATGACCACCCTTTGACAGATAGCCCTCAAACCAACATATAATTCTCAAATCCTCCCCAGTTCAGACTGTCTGATATTTATTCTTTAGATTGTTCTGGTCACCACTGGAAATGTTTTTATCACCCTTAAAACTTCTTTCACATATGACATCAACAGGTTTCATGGTCATTTATACATCTTATTCATTGGTAGAATTAATTCCTTTAGATCTACTGAGACTATTTGTTAAATTATTGAAGAGAAATATAGAGAAAAGTGAAGGAGACAGAGAGAGAACAAGATAGAGAGAGAGATAACACTTATGCCCACAATTGGGGACCCTATTTTTGCATTCACTGTGTTTAAATCCAAAAAGGTGACTCTAATTTAACAGTTCCACTCAGGACATTGGAAACTATACCCACAAATTATGTAAAAGTATTCTTTAGATCAGAGCAGATTATTTTATAATTGGGCTTTGCAACCCTGGCCATTTCACTCAGGAAATATGAAGTCAGTTGGCTGGGGCCATCTTTGATAAGGATGAGGGAGAAAAATCACCCTTTCAAATATATAAATGAGATCATATATTTGATATCTTTTGATTTTTAACAGTGAGCATTGTAGACCCCAAAATGGCCCAATTTTGCATTTCAAGGTGAAATTCTGACATTCAGCCATGTAGCCTGCTCCTCCACTAACGGGGCATTACTGTAGTTGCATGTGATTTGAGCACCAGGGTTAAAGTGGATGGCTCTCATCGCTGTTTGGTAAATAATTGATGTGGATAGAAAAAGAAGAAATGATCCAGTGACTACATTTAGATTATTTAGGTGCATGGATTGTGACACAGTTTTATAAAATAAATAGATAAACCCCACTCCCATTTTCTTTTCTAAATTAGAAAAATGCAAGACATATTGTTTACTCAGAACAAGGAGGGGGCACCGGTCTCCAAGGAAAGCAGCATATGAACGTTTTCTTCTTTCTGTCATTTCCTTTTCCTTTTCCTTACATCTCCCTCTTAGACTCACACACATTCAAAGCTTGTGATTCATTTTTGCAGAATCAAAGGCTAGCAAAGCACTAAAAATGAAAAATCAATGACACCAAGTTGAGCAGTTTAAATGTCATTTTTCTGAGCAGAAACATTAACTAAGCAATGGTACTTGTGAGGAGATCATTCTGCTCCTGCTTTTCTCTGTAACTAATTTCTTCTTAATTGTTTAACTTACCATGACTAAATTATATTTATGATGCAGACAATAAAAATTTTATTTTATTTTCACAGTAAGAATTTTAATGGTGAAACTTCTGTACTTTACCTTTTTTACAATTCTGATTGACATCTAGTTAATGCTATATGTTTACATATACTGCAAAGTTGTGGATTTCTAATTTGACTCCTTATATGCTGCAATTACTTCCTAAAAGTCATTACATGTTATTAATCAACAAACGTGTATTTAGCCCCTCCTGGGCACTGTGGGGACACAGATGTGCACCAATATAGTCACCACCCTACCAGAAATTTTATTTCTTTTTTAATTGAATGAATTTGACATGTACCATTATTTAAGGTATACAGAGTATTACTTGGATAATTTATATATTGTAATGTGATTGCAAATGTAGTGTTTTTAATCTAGTTGGAAAGACAAAGTATATACATAAGTGACAGCACCATGAAGTTTAATTTGCTAAGTAGTTTTATCAAAAAGAGTAAATGCTAGATTCTCTTCTGTGTTGGGAGTTGTCCTAGAGTGCTGCCTAAAAACCTGAGCTTATCTTAAAGGGAATTGACATGATCCAAAACAAATCTCAATATATTTTTCCAGGAAACACAGCCACAGCAAACAGAGGCCTGGGAAGAGCCATAGACAGACCTTCATGGCTTGAGCCAAGGGTTTCTTGAGCCAAGGGAGAGACTTGTCTAGGTGTCAAGTCCTTGAATGTGCACCTACACAACAGGCAGGATGGGCATAACCTTGGAGGCACTGCCAGTGTGGCAGCGCATAGGCCAAAGTATGGAGGAGCTGAGGGTACCACAGATGGTACTTGGCTGAAGACGATGACATAAAATGACAGCTATCTTTGACAGCCGCTGGGTTCGGGATTTAAATCGGATGCTTGGATCAGCACAGAATCATGCTGCCTTGGAGGCAGGGACAGGAGTAACCTCGTTTTCCAAATGCAAATATCTAAGGTCAGGGGACACAGTCAACTCAGCTACTTAGCAATAAATCAACAAACTAAGCTTAAGAAAACAATAATAGGACTAAAGTAGTAAAATTAGAACTTCTATAGATGTACCTACCCTTTCCACCCTGCCTTCGCCCCAAGCACTATTTTGTTTCTTGGACACATGGCTTTTGTTTTGGGCATGACATACAGAAGACTCTCAGTTAACCGGCACCCATGGGGATGGGTAGGTGCTGGATAAATGTAAGTAGACTCTCCATTAACCAGAACTCAAGCAACTGGCAAAATCTCAGGCAACTGGCAAAAACATCTTGCAGTGCTTGTGAGTGCTTTTTGCTTTATGCTTGAGCTCTGGTTAAGCGAGAGTTTACTGTACTTTGATACACTTCTCAGAAGGATATCCCTTTGCATTCTCTGATTTGTTACCATGGCAAAATCTTGTTTTTTTTCCCTAGAGTCACCTGTTTCTCACTCATTCATCCATTGTCTTTATACATTTATGAAACAAATATTTATGAAATGTTTCTTTTATCCCAGGCATTATGCTGCCCATCCTTATCATTCCTATAGTACATGTGAGAGCAGACCTCAGAATAAGACCTTGAGAATGCAACTCAGTTCTTGACGTGTATCCAGTCTTGGCAAATAAATGCACATATAAGTAACATTCAGTTGCATAATTTCTACAACTGTACTTGATCAAACCTTTTTCAGGAACTGCTGAGCAACAGATAGAATTGCAAACCTATAATCAGGCAGGATTTTAACTGCAGTTTAGAAGTAATCTTGCCCAATTTCTTCTTTTTCCAAAAGCCACTGGGTAGGGCCAGGTTATCACCCTCTTGGGCCAGTATTCTTGGTACCTCATTAAGTCATCGCTTTGAAAATGTCTTCTTTGCAGTCTTCTTTGAAAGTCATGCCAATTTTCTTTCTGAATAATGTGTCCTCACTCTCACAGATTTCTTTGAAGCCTAATTTACTTAATCTCCCGAGAGGCTCTTTATACCCAGAAAGCTCTGTGCCCTGGTACCAGAAAGCGTGCACTTTTAGCACCTAAAGTTACTAGGTGCAAAGTGAGTTGGTAAGATCGGGGAGAGCCCCACCCGCTACGATCGGTGGTGTCTGTTTGTCGAGGGCTTTCTGCCCCTCATTTCTTGCTTAGGCAGCACAAGCTTTATCTCACAGCAGCAGGCTGGTCCCAGGGATTAAATTTGATGTTGTGTGTAGTGCTTTGGAAACTGGAAGTAACCTGCAAGTGTAAGAGATTGTTATTATTTCCAGTACCTTCTAGAAGAAGGCCAGGCGTGATTCATCTTTGTATTTCTGGCACCTACCAGAGTTTGTTCAATAAATATTTGTTGAAAAGAAATGAATCAAAGATTTGTGAAATGTCACATTGAAAGCCAAGGCTTGGGAGTCAAGCATGTTACAAAGTTTTTGTGTCAAAAATGACATCAGAGGGACAAAGGTGAGTGTGACATTGTTGTGTATCTTATTTAATACCACTGAGTAAGGTTGTTCTCTGCACTGTTTGCTCCATCTGCAAACCAATGGCCTCCTGTTTTTATGTGGTTTCCAGCATTTCATTCTCCAAATGCAGGCCATCTCTTGCTCTCAGGCTTTCCTGACTTGAATCTGAAGCCAGCTCCCAGCCCTGGCTTGTTTCTGGGAGTTGTCAGGCACAGATAAAGGCATGGCGGAATTTGCCCACTCCTTTGAGAAAAGAGGACTGTCAGAAGCACAATCAGCTTGTGGTCTCCCTTTAGAAACTCTCTCCCACGTTGGTCCCAAAGAGAACATTTGTGTGTGTGTTTGCTTTGGTTGAGAGAACTAAACACCCCTTCCGACATGATGTGTGCCAGCTTCTTAACACTGGAGTGTTTCAGAAGTGATGCCGTGGGCTTGTGACGCAAAAGGTACTGCCTTGCTTTAGAAACAGGAAGAAAAGGGGCCTGAAGAGGAACTTGAAGGAACACAGGGCAATGAATTAAAGTATTTCAGAAAGGAGAGAGCTTCAGACAATGCCAAAGGACTCCCTAAAATTACAGGGGATCAGCAAACACTCCTGTCTGTTTCTTTTTGGTGTTTCATTTGTTTTGAGGTTATTGGTTTTGGAGGGTTTTCTTTGTTTCTTTTTTGTCCCATTAATGGGGGTGCAGAGGCTCCAAGTGCTGTTGGCCTATGGTCTTCCCCCTTAGCAACATCAACAAGTCTTGGGTCACACTGGGTGGGAGCAAGCATACCTGGGTGCATTCTCCCCTCTCCTAGAGCAAGTCCACACATTAGATTGAATATATTTGCACTCTTTTCATAGGAGATATAATTGTGTTTCAAATGTGGTTTTCTAAAAGAGCACAAACAATAACAAAAACCTCAGTGACAAAAGTCCACATTTGATCAGGGCACATTCAATGTCTATACATAGGGAGCATTTTATTAAAGAGACAGGTTATTGCAGATGTGTTCCTGCCCCCATTCTTCTGTGCTGGGCACCCTGTGGGTGAAGTGACATGAATATTAGCACATGTAGGTGGCGTCTCCCAATGTCTAGCCCTGTCTGGTCTTGTCTCTTCGGGTTTATGTGTCTGGATGCACGTTTGTAGAAAGCACCCGAGGCCCTCAACAAGGGAAGCTCGTCATCTCCAACCACATTATTCCCCAAACCTTTGTTCTCCCACTCCTGCCCCTGTGAGCCCTTCTTCGGAAATTCAACAGTGGAATTTTTCTCTCCACATCTCTATGGTGAGTTTTCCCAGCATTGGAAAGCTTGGTTGCCATGGCAGCGAGCCTCCTCCACTCCAGGGCGGGGGATTTCAGAAGAGGGGATTGTTGCAGTTGGAGGGAGGGAATGAAGAGTCATTTAAGTAGGCCAATTAGTATGCAGGACCAGCACCTCTTGTTACAGCTTCTATCACACAGCAGCCAGTGCTCTCTAAGTCCCCCTGGCTGAGAGGGAGCGAAGCAGGGTGCGGGGAACCTCCCAGCACACCTGGCTGAATGAGGCTAACTACACCCCCTGCCCTGCCGGGGTCCAGGCCCCACTGCCACCTTGTACCTGCGTCTCCGCCTTGCCCTCTTCTCCTTAGCTTCCCTTCAGCTTGAACACAGAGCTTCATGGAATGTCCCCGGTGGGGGAGGAGCTAGAACGTGGAGCAGCAGTGAGATCTACCGTTAAGGTTTCGTGCACGTAATTATTTGCCTGGATGCTGGCCATCCATCAGCTAGACAGACAAATATAGAACATGTCCTATGACATTATTGGCTGTTTGATACCTGAGAGGAGCCACCTTGGGTGATATTGGAAAGAAGAAAATGATCAGACTTCCAGACACAGTAGTGACTACTTACACGGCTCAGTAGGATCTTTCTCGAGATCCAGGACAACGCAGGAACTAGGAACCGCTGAGGCACTGGGAGGGAGATGCCAACCAGTCAGAAGGCTGAGATGGAGGGATGACGTGTCTGTATGTTTTGGCGATGTGAGTTCCCTGAAAACTTGGTGTTCAGTGTGTTGGTTTGTAAAATGGACTTAAGAGGAATACGTTACTCCAACCCACTAGCTACAGTTTCTTCTAAAGTTCAGTTAGAACATGTAAGAGCCGTAAAATGTTTGGGGCCCCACTGCAGAAAGGTTCTCTGCTCTTAACAGCTTGTAAAATCTGAGAGGCAGTGGGATGGCAAACTCTTCAGAAAAATCTGTCCCGAAGGAAGACTCCTGGTGCTTCTTCTGTTAATGGTAGTGTACTTTCTTCTGCCTCTGCCAGGGATTCGGGCGACATTCTCAGTGGCTCACCACTATAGGTCCTGCTCCCAGGCCCACTGTGGCCTCTGACATGGGTGCCTACTACCTTTAGACCCTTCTTTCCCCAATCCCTTGTTCAGATCCTTTGAGTGTGAAGGTTTCTTCAGGGCTCCCCTCCGTGCCCAGTGTCTGTTGTCATCAATACTTACTATTCACTCTGCCTCTGCTTCCTCTTTCCACTCCTTGTCACACCCACTCTGATTTGACTTCCGGCCCCACTGCTTTCTCAAAGCAGCTCTTACTGTAATCTGATTAAGGTCTATGCCAAGGTCAGTTTGCTGGTTTTGACAATATAGCTGGGTAAGGTGCTACCATTGGGGGAAGCTGGGCCAAGGGTACCTGAGACCTGTCCGTACCATACAGTGAATTATGAGTCTATCAGTAGTTCAAAGTGAAACGCTAAGAAAAAGATACAGCAGCTCTCGTTAACCCCTTAGTGAAATCTCTCTGGAGATCAAACCGATGGGCATTTTCAGGCCTCATCTATTTGACAATTATAGTCTACTTCCTCTTTCCTGAAATTTTTTTTCCTTGATATCACACCACAGTGATTTCCTCATCCACTGTGGTCACTCTTTCTTAGTCTCCTTCACTGTTAAATGGCTGGCCATTACCTGTTAAAATATCTCAAGGCCCCCTCTTTATCTACTGCTTGTGCCTAACCTGTCTCTTCCACAGTCCGGGCATCAGCGACCGCTGCTGCAAAGGGAACTCGAAAATGCACACTTTTGGTCTAGACCACTCCCTAACACCCAGGTCTCCCCTTGAATACTACCCTGGCTCCTGGATCACAAGCTAGTCAGCCCCTCTGCCTTCCCACAGTCTCTCTTCCCACTCCCATTACCTACGTGCCCCAAGCCTGTAGTAGTGCCTCTTATCTCAGTCAATGATCTTCATTACCAAGTCAGCAAGCAAGAAGCTACTCTCTCCACCCTTATCACCACTGCCTAGTCTGAGCCACCAACCTCTCCTCTGGCTGATTTAGGATCAGTCTTCCAACTGTTTCCAGTGTAATCTCTGCTCAAATAGCAGCCTGAGTGTTCTTTGTAAAATGCAAATCTGATCATGCTATTCTCAGCCTAAAATCATTAATGGCTTCCCATTTCTCATGAGGGGTGGGGAATGAAATCCTTTCACTGACCTGTAGAATCTCGCATGTTCTATTTTACATCCAACTCCCCAGCCTCACCCCTGTTAGCCTCTTGCTGCTTAATGCATTCTAGCCAGGATGAACTTCTTCAAGCTCCTCAAACACATTTTGTTTCCTCCTGCCACATGGACTTTGAACATGCTTACTCACTGCAGCTAGAAAAATTTTCCTCTTCTCTTCACTTAGTTATTCTCACATATTCTTCAGGTCTTGGCTCAAATGTCACCCCCACAAAAAGCCTCTCACCATCCTTCCAGCCCAGAGAAAATCCTTCTCTTATAAGCTGTTATGCAATGCTGATACTAAGCCAATATCCTAGCAGCAAAAATTAAAATATTTCCACACATATTGGTAAATAGTCACCATCCTGAGTCCACTTTCCTTAGTCACTAAAGAGTTGCCTCCAGGCACAACATGGAACCTTCAGACACAAAGATCTATGAAAGTTACGGTTAATTGATGCCTGTTAGATATTTTGAATATCTCTCCTATTTTTATGCATCATGTACCTCTCCTCTGCATCATTTGCTAAACTTGAATTTCATACTTATTTTGAGATTATTCGACTAATATGTCCCCCACTTGAAGTTCTATGAGAGTGAGGACCATGTTCACCATAGTTTTTCTCATACTGAACACAGAGTAGGCACCCAATACATATGTGCTCAATAAATAAATAATTTAGGTGAATGAACAGACCTTTCTCAGATATCACTCAGTTTGACCCCTGAGTCCCCAAAAGACAGAGCTGCTAGCTGAACCAAGCACAGGTGAACAGCAGTGACAGAGCCCAGACCAGTAGCAAGTCACAAGTCCCCACCCAATGCTCTCTCCACTCTCCCACCCTGTCTCCCCTGTGAAGACTTGCAGAAGACAGTCTCGATTATTACCACCCCCAGATCACGTCAGTGCTTCCGGACTCCAGCATCCCATGTGATCCACCCTGTCATCATGACCCAGTTTTAAACTTCGAAATTCAATCATTGCTGACAGAATATGTGTGTGGCTCCTCCCCACCCCCGCCCGGTTCTCTAAATAAAAGATTAAATCAGAATGGTCATGTCTATGCCGTCTCAAAATAGTGCTTTATTTAAAGAGAGAAGGTGTTAGTTATTACTGGCATTTAACATTTGTTGAGTGAACAAAATCTGCCGAACATCGAAGAGAACATGGAATTAAAGAGTTCCTGCTTGATGTGTGTTACGGCCTAAATTAGACCCAGACAAGTCACTAATGTGCAGCAAGATGGCACTGCATAGAGCCCAACTGCAATTTGTAAAACGTGCTCCAACTGGAGTGGTAGGATTTTCCCCCAGAAAAGCCAGATTGTGGTCAGGGCTTAGCGGTAACCCTAAGACCATTTTTTAAAAGTGGCAAAGTGAATGATAAACTTCATGTGAGTCTTTTAAAAAGTCTTGGGAAAAAATAGATTTAGTTTTTCCTGCAGGGCCCTCTGCAAGAGAAATGCAGTTCATAGCTTTGTAATGAGATGCAGACAGTCCCAGAACTCCTGTCAACATGCCCCATAGAAAGCTACTGGGCTTCAGAGAGAATCACTGTACAGAACTGCATTTCCAAGACAAATGGCTGCATAGTATTGTTGTTGTTGTTAGTTTTCCGGAATAATCACAATATTGGTAGAATTTAAGAAAAGACCCTTCTTTACCCCTTCGTTCTTTTTTTTTTTTTTTTTGAGTGGCGTGGACTATGAGTCTCACTCTACTGAGTCAGGCCCTATGGAACCCCAGGTGCCCAAGGGAAGAACACCTATCACTTCCGTACATTCTGAACTGAATCCAAATAATAATAATTGCAGCAAATTAGAACCAATATTGACCTGGGAATCAAGGTGCTGCTGGACTGTGTCTGCTGCACACTAGTCATTGATCCAGGTCCTTTTTTGTTCTTTAAATTAATTTTTTTTTTGATCCAGGTTCTTTATCTGAGAATTGGACATCATGCAGCCTAGCTTGCTGGGTTGTTGAGAGAACTAAATAAATTAACATATGTAAAGAACCAGCATATGGCCTGGAACACGTGTTGGTTATGTTTCCAACACTAGAACATACCATCGTTATCTGGCCAACTAAACAGAAACTTGAGATCAGGTCCAAATTTAGGGTAGCAATTCTAGACTGGTAAAGTTTTTAATTCAGTAGATCACATTCACTTGTCTGAAGGTAATTAGACTTTAATAGGAAAAAAGAAACACATGAACACTTGAGATCTGAAGAAGTCAACATCTCCTTCTAGACTTTTCCAAATGTTATAATCCTGGAAAAATAAGGCAGGCAGATCTTTAAAAGGAAAATATCAGATTGGACAAAAGTCCCAAATGTAATTAGATGCTTAAAGTTGCCTTTACAAAGAGCACTTTTTATACTGTGAAGTGATCACCATACTCTTTCAATTTGAACATTATTGTGAACATATGAGGCTGCTGTACACAGGTCATAAAAATGTCAAAAGAGTGAACAAATTTAGCATGGAATATTAACCTTGGGGAAAAGCATTTCTAAAGATATAAAACCCCCTTCCCATTAATGTGAGTGATTAAGCACTTGAAATCTATTAATGCAGCATGAATGGTATTGCTCTAATAAGGCTTGGCAATGACCTCCACCATAGTTTTTTACCCACACTTATAAAAGTAATCTTTAAGGTGTCTTGTCAGGGGGACAGTGAGAGCAAGACAGTGACTGTGCCCCAGATAGCTGTCGGCTAGTGAGCAGAGCACAGATGCCCTGAGGCAAATCAGTTAAGCTCAGCTTTGCAGATGGAAAATGGAGCTATTTCCCACTCTGTCTCTCTCCTGGCCACACATGACTAGAGAGAGAAGAGAGATCCTGCACTGGGGCTCAGAGTCTGCTCTCCACACGTGATGATTCCCTGGAGGGGATGCAGGCTGGTGCCAGGGCACGATGCGTTCAAAGGTAGCAAACCCTGCACTTAGTCAGAGAGCTAGGGCTCTATTCTAGGTCTTCACCCAGGAAGCACTGGCCTTGGGTAAGCCTTTAAATATTGGACCAGGCTCTATGTCATGGTTTTATATGAAGGATAAAATGAAAAGAAAATTAGAGTGAAGAAGAGGTCTAGAGAAAGGTAGCAAGAGGGAAGGAGAGAGAATATACCATACAACAGTCTGTCCCTAACCTTAGGGGCGTGCCACATTCCAGAAGGTGACCAGGCTGATTTTCTAGTGGCCCTCACTGATTGACCTCCTCCATCTCCATGGCTCTTTTTAGGCTGGTGAGCCCACTTTCACCCATCTTCAGAATCACCTGGGGCTTTGTTCCCATTCAGTTCAATGACTAGCACAATATGGCTGCATACCTGTCTATACCTGGCCATGGAAGTGACCATTTTTTGCCCAGTGAGAGCCTTGCAGAACTACGCAGAAAGCCAACTTGGGTGAAGTCTCCATTAACTTTTGATTTGCTGTTGTCTTGATAGCGTAGCATTTGCAGACAAGATGCAGCAGCCAGAGAGGAGGGGGTGTAGGACTAGGCAGATGCTAGGTTTTAGACCAGGACACCATGGTGGACAGGTACAGCTAGTGGGAGGGAATAAGCCCATGGGCAGAGCTGGCTTCCGAGATTTAAAACAATCTCCAGTCCTGGGTAGTAGTAAAAAAGAAGCTGAGTGCCCCTTGAAGTGCACTGACCCAGAAATGAGGAGTCTTATGCACAGATACCCCAAAGTCTTGTGAACTGGGACTTGGCTATAAGGCATCTATCTGTCCTGGGGAGCTGGGACCCAGGCACTGAACTTGTGTTTAAGAGCACAGATGCAGGTATCTCTGGAAGTCTGGGAGATATGTATGGTTCCTGGAGTGATAACTAGAATGGAATCTCTGTACTAGAAAATGGACTGCCTAGAGGAAGGACAGCCCCATGAGCTTTGAACTGTGAGCCAGAGGCACATGGTGACCAGAATAGACACTTAGTACACTTAGGGCAGGTGAATAAAAAGAGTGATGTCCCTCTGTGTGGTCAGCAGAGGGGCACCAAGGTGGCCTGACATAGAGGTTGATTCTGTATTCAGCAAAGTAAAAGGGGGAAGGGGGGGTACACTGAGGCTGCTTATGTAATGATGGAGCTGAAAACCCAGGTGGGGAAAGACGTGTCTAGCCTGGTGGAATGGTAGAAAGAGGAAAGAGAGTGGGGTTTTGTTGCCTAACCCCCTTCCTACACCACACACCTCTTCTGTGCTGCTTCCGAGCCTCTTGGCTTTGTCTGTCTTTGGGACCCTTGACCAGCCATCTTGTTCTGCTCCAGGCCTTATTGTGATAACCAGCTCTGTGTGGGTTCCCCAGCTGACAGCACACTGCCTTGCATCTGGTCCACATTATGTACCTCTCACCTTATGGCCTGGTGACCCCTGTGGATGCTGAGCTATGAAACTCCATCAGACTCATATTGATGGCCATGCATGCTCCACAAGGAAGTACAGGGAAGACCACACCCACTGTCCAAATCTTTGAGCAACAGGGGATGGGAGTTTGTAGACAAATTACTCTCTGTTTTTTCCTTTAATCAGATTCTCCTGACACCCAACATTTTCTGCAGTCCCCCAGAAAAATACCTGTAAGCAAACAGTAGGTCATATGGACACCAAATAGTGGCTAATTCAGTAACTCCTCTTCTTACTTACAACCTCCTTCCTTGTCTCACTCTCTTCATCCCTCACTCATATTGTCCTGCCCTTACACTTCCTAAGGAAGTGGGAGCAGGTGACCTTTTACCTTAGGCTCTGTTTCACTTAAATACTCATTTAGAATTTGATATAAAGTGAATCCATTCAGGAAAGAAAAGGAATTTGCTCCTGGAAGGACCACATTTATACATGGTACAGTGTTACCCCTGACATGGTTCTGCAATCCAGACTCAGGTGATGTCATTATAGTGAAGCTCCAGTATGTGAACGTTTGCCCCAACTGGACACTCATTTGTTGTTCACTGAGGTTGTCAGTCCGTTTTACAAAACTTCTGAGCAGCATTTTATCATTTTTTTCTGTCTCAGCCAAAGAAACCCTTCCCTCTTGTTTTCTGACCTCGAAGTTCTTAGTTCATGTTTCGAACACTCTTTGTTCTCAACTGCCTCCCAGCCTCTCTGTCCTTGGCTCCTGTAAGAGAACCCAGTCACATACTCATACGTGTAGGAGGACACGGTTGAAGACCTAGCCAGTCCATAAGGCTCATTTTAGCCCATTTATTTTATCTTTCTCCCACTGAACACTCATTCAGTAACCCAGTACTGAAGTATTTTTTTCTTTTATGACAGCCCAAGCATGTAGAAGCTTGTAAGCATAAGTCATCAGACATTCACTACTCTCAATTGTGAATTCTCCTCACCAGTAAATTACTAAAAGCTTTTTTAGTACTGTCTGTTAAGATTAATATCTTTCAAAGAGAACTGTTATGATAAAAATCATGTACTAATACCTTTAGCTATGATACTGTCAACATTATTGGGTCATTAAGGCACAAATAATTGTAATTAAAAATACTTCTTATTAATATCTTTCAATCCTTCCTTGACTTAATTTATTCTAGTTCAGCACTATTGCTATATGATAGGCCCAACATTCTTGTGGTCCTCTTCGGCAAGTTTAGCTCTCAAGTTCTCAAAATTAAAACAAACAAAAAAGAAGCCTATTTAAAAAAATATCATATGCCAGGGACATAGTGTGTGCATTCCACGGTAAATTTAATTTAATCTCTGTGAGAATGGTCCTGCCCTACATTTTCTTGGCCTCTTTCCCATGCACTAGCTGTGTTCCCATTTCAGAGGCTCCTGAGCAGCAGTTTCCTGTTTTCTGTTGAGTGTGGACTTCCAGCAACAGTGACTTCTGCCCTGGGATGGACCCCCCACCTCACACCATGTTCAACCCCACTACACTCTCTGTTGGTATCCTCTGAACCCTACTTCTGTGTTCCCTGCTCAGCGTCTCAGTTTCTACAGAGCATCTGTCACAGCACAATGAATGACAGCAGATCACAGCAAGGACAGGGCAGTGCTGGCAGACTCTTATCCTGAAGTTTTAAATGGCATGGATGTAAAGTAAGTGACAGAAGCCTCTGCCACTGCCATAGCTGTGTCCTCCTTACAACAGTAAAAAAAAAAAAAAAAAAAAAAAAAAAAAAAAAAAAAAAAAAAAAAAAAAAAAAAAAAAAAAAAAAAAAAAAAAAAAAAAAAAAAAAAAAAAAAAAAAAAAAAAAAGACTTCATTTTTTAGAGTAATTTTCAATTCACAGCAAAGTTGAGCATAAAGCAGAGAACTTCCATAAGTCCCCTCTCCCCACACGCACATAGGAACATTCCACCAATGGCCCCAGACCTATAGCCCCATTATTCTGCTTACTCCCCTCCACAGAGAGGATAGGTTGTCTGAGTGGTGGGTCGTTATTACAGGAATTTTTCTATTGTAAGAGTGGGAGGGAGTCTGATCCAGCTGTCAGATACTGTGCTGGACCCTGACTGATATGGAGACTTGCTTTAGAATATTGGGTACCCAGCACTCCTGTTCTCTCAGCTAAAGGCCTAAGTTTTTACAAGAAACAGCTGGAAAAGCCCCACTGAGTATCTTAACATGGGATATCAGAGGTGTACAGAAAAGGGGACTTCACAGCTGTTCTCATCCAAGCATTCAAGCAGTTAATGACCTATTGGCCATTAATGTTAAAAAGCTGACCATATCAAATATGAAACCCTCATCCACCAATTGACCCTCACCTTTACTTGACCTGCTCTTGATCATGAGCAGCCAGGCATTATTCTCCTGCTGCTACTGCCTCATCACTTGAAGGTGGTGTTCAGGCCACACCATGGCCTACTTCCCTCCTACCCCCGACTGCCCAGCTCCCCATTTTCCTGACCAGGACATGAGTGATATAAATGCAAAGCAAGCCTGGTGGTAGTTTCTAAAGACCTCAAGAGGATAACTATGAGAATGAGGCCAGTTCTGATTGGCTGAGTTTTCATTAGCAGAGATCATTAAGAGCCTGACCCCTGAGGCTCATGGTCCATGTCTGGGGTGAGCCTCAGATGTGTGGATATGCAGGGCTGCCCAGATGCTATTAGTTGCTGTGGTTTCTCTGCGTCATTTTACATTATAAAGATCGCTTTGGGTTCCCCTTCTGCTGAACCTAATTTTTCCCTCCAGGAGTAACCACCTTTCCCACTTTAAAATAATGGTGCAACTTCAGTGATTTAATTTAGAGAGGCAATGAAGTGACCACTAAAGTGTTTAGCAAATGGATTAAAAGTCTTTCCCAAATTCCTCAAAAAATAAACATTTGTGTCTTCTGGAAGTTTTACCAAAAACAACCTGTAATGAACAAAGCACCTGAGCACATATTGTTTTTGTTATCTGACTGTGCCAGTATTCTGTTTTATTCAAATGTGGTTATGGTGATAGGCAAATTGTAAAATCTGACCCCTAGAGCAAAGAGAGAGATCATTCAGTGAGCCATTCCTGTGGGGTAGAGGCTGCAGGAACAGATGACCAAGGCCATGAGGGAGTTTCTGGGGTCAGGGTAGGGTATCTTCAGATGATGCCTTCAGGTTCAGGCCAAGCCAGGCTAGCATTAGAGAAACTCACAAAGTTTCCAGCTGAGCTGGGGTTAGAGCCAAAACAGCTCAGAGGACACTATTGCAAGTAGTCTGGTGACTTGGAGTCAGGGTAATGGTGGAAATGGGCAAGTGGGTGTATTCAAGGTATTTTTGCAGGTAGAGCTGAACGAACCTGCTGATGACTTTGACAGAGAAGAAAAGGGAAAATAAAGAATCAATGATAACTCCTAGGCTTTTAGCTTTGAACAAAAAGTAGTGGTGGTTGGTGGGGATGGTGGTGCTATTTAAGGGGATGGGGAGGACAGAGGGAGGAGCAGGGGCTCAAAAAGTGGAAGACAATTAGACAATTTAGGACATTTAACACTTAGGATGGCAGAGAACAGACAACCATTGGAAAAGGGGGCAGATTGTTTAAAAGTCATGTTTCCTTTCCCTAGTTATTTTTTTTTAGTTAATTTTTATTTAATTTACAGTAGTTTCTTTGTTCCGTATAAACCATGCCCTTCTCTAGAGTGTTCTTGTCTTCATCTCTAAAGACAAATTCAGGAAGAGAATTGTCATCCCTGAGTCTCTGTTCACAGAGTAGATCATAATGCCTAAAGACCTGTATGTGTGTTATGAAAGCTATTTCCATAAGTGGACTCCAGTAGATGTTACCCAGTACATAGAATACCCTAAATGCCAATGATCTGTACTTAAATAGATGTTTTGGTATAAACAAAATGTAATTGCAGAGACCTTGGGAGGGAATTTGCACAATAATGGCCATGGGGTTGACAAAGGGATTGAGAGGCAGGAAGGAAGATACACAAATAAAGAATGCTGACAGACCATGATTAAGGACTTCCAGGTTATGGAATGTCTTCTATTCTCTCCTGGGATACCACAAGAACAGCTTTCTTCCTCAAAGTAAACTCAAATTGTTTTAGGAGTCAAAGGGTGACCTCAGCAATAATGTGATCATGTAACTGGTAGAATATTGGGGAAACAATCAGGAAAAACGAGGTAATGTGGATGGAGTCTCCTACTCATGTGCTAGCAGAGAGAAGTGTGCAGAGACCATCAGCATAAATCCTAAAGCTAAATACCAAGGGGGCTATAACTAATCATTCTGAAAAACTCAGGAATCCATCTGTGCTACTACAGGGGCAATGAGTAATAAGATCCCTCTATAGCTTCTTCCTCCTTCCATTGAAAGAGAGAGGTGGGGGACCCACATGGTCAGACCCACTTTGTTTCCTAAATCCATCCCTTTCTGAAAAAGAAAGCATTGGTTATTGCATTGATATCATTGTGGAATTCTCTGGATCTGGGCAGAAGGGATTTCCTCTTGACAAGGCTCAGAAAAAGTGGTTGGCGATTGCTTTAGCTAGCTTGCATACCTGGTCATGCCACCAGCTGATTTGGAGAGGTGGTGCAAAATAAGAGGCAAAAATCAAAGAGAAATAGATGAGTTTAGTGGGTTGGAAACATCTGTCTTCCATTACCGCCTTGGACTCTGATTCTGACTGTGGTCTTGGGATTCTGTCTTAATTTCCTTCCTTAGTAAATGGGAATAATAGTTAGATCATAGATTATGTGTTTGTTGTCAAGCCCTGTAATATTAAATTGCTTACCTAAAAATATCTGATGTAGCATATTACTTAGATATAGAAGGAAACATATAATGTCCACGTAGATAAAGATGTGGATCTATAGCACTAGACATACACCTTTCAGTGCAGGTGCACCCTTGCATAAAAGCTCACTAGGGATGGCCCCATGTAACACTCCATTTCCTTTCCCACCATTCACCCCCTTGCTACAGTCACTCCATCCACACTGGCCTCCTTACTGTTCAAACACATTGAGATTGCTCCTACTTTAGGGCTTTTGTACCTGCTGAACCCAATACTTGGAAGGTACTTCCTCTTGATATTTGCATGTCTTGTTCATTCACTTTACCTAGATCTCTGCATGGGTGTCATCTGCTCAGGAAAGCCTTTGCTAACCTTCTTATCTAAAAAACACTGCCTCTCTATTCTTTTACTCTCTTTATTTACAGTATTTATCACCACCTGACATTATTATGCAGAGGTATCTGTTTATTTATGTGTAGTCTATGTCTCCCACTAAAATAAGAGCTTCATGAGGACATGGAGCTGATTCCTACCCATGTCCCCAGTGCCAAGGACAATGTCTAGCACCCAGTAGGTAATTTTTGCTGAATGAATGAATGATACAAAAAGAAACAAATGATTATCAACTCAGTGATTAAAAAGATCAATCTATGCTATATGCAATGAAGGTTTGAGATCCAAGAAGATGTTATAATAGCTTTCTTAATATTATCTGCTGTGATGGAAATGGATATTCTTTTGAAGATGGAAGTTTGGCTTTTAGCTGTGGTCATAGTTTAAGCTTGTAGAGCTATGGTGTCGAAAGTCAGAAGATAGCTCACACAGGAAGAATGGGATGCTGAAGGCTGGTTGGCCGCTTCAGACCTCCTCTCATTAATCTCCATCCGCCTTCTTTACCTCTCCAGCCAATGCAACTAAGCATTCCTGGTGCCATGCCAAGGCTGCTTCAGGACAAGCCTCTCCCACCTCCAAGCATCTGCCACCCTGATTCTCTCCCATGGGGGCATTCTGATGGGGCCACAAGGGGGCTCTGTAAGTGGGGTGACTTCATGGAGTGAAGTTGGGATGGCTAATGGGACATAGCACAGGACAAGCTAAGGGAAGGGAACCTTGGCAACAGGGCACCCAGCTGTGACTACTCTCAATACCTTCGCACCCTCTTCTCAACCAAGGTGTCACCTCAGCCCATTAATTTGGGCTCCCATGGCTTTTCTTGGTAACTTATCCCATATGTTCATTACTCTGTGCACAACATATGTGTGATTCCATCTCTTATTTGCAGTTTAAATTAGAAACAGGTGTCACTCTCTAAAACAAATCAGCTACTGTCCATTTTTTTTCCTTTTTTCCTTTGAATGCCCCTCTTGACTTTAAGAGGTTCATGCTGACGGCCCCACATAGACCTGACAGGAAGCCACCTTTTTGGCTTTAGCCCCTTGTTCTCCTTCCATATTTATTTCATACCACCTTGTCTATCCACCAAGTCCATTGCCTGAGGCAGCCAGATGCAATCTCTTTCTTTGACGAGTATCTACTGAGAATCCAAGTGTTAGGTAGTGTTTACTTTCCTGAAGCTTTTAGTCCATAGCCAGAGTGAGATAGCAAGCTTGTAACCACACAAATAAGCACGTCAATACAACTGACTGGTGCTGTGAAGGGAAAGTAAATAGTGCTATCTGAGAGTCTAACTTCTTTTTGATGTCTAGGAGTATGGTATTTAAGTTAAGCCCTGGGGGACAAGGAGAATTTAGCCAGGTAAAAACTGAAAAGATACATGTGTGATGGACCTAAGGTCAGAGAGTACTAAAACATTTGAGACCAAAATGGATGAGTCACTGCAAGGAAAGGGGGAAAGCATAAGAGGAGACTGGATATGGAGGCAGTAAGGTCAAATAGAGTACTATCAGCCATTTTAATGACTTCTAATTTTATCCAATGGGCAATGAAAAGTCATTGGAGAGTTTATAGCAGAAAAAAAAATGATTTGATACAATTAATGTTTTAAACTGTTGTTCTAGCTATTAAATGGACAGTGGATTGGGAAAGGTAAGAAGGGAAATGGGTAGACTAGTTAGGAAGCTGTCAGCAGTAGCCTAGGAAGGGTAACAAGGAAACCGGTGGTGGAACACGTAGACAAATTTGAGATGTCTCCTACAGGACGTCATTGAAAGGACTTCTTAGAGTGTGCCACCAGCCCTTGACTGCAAACTTCAGGACTTCCAGTAAGTCAGAAAAGTGAATCTTCCCTCCCGCTGCCCATGGTTAAGGCACTGTCTCTGTCACATGAAGATCCCTAACTCGGGTGCCCTCTTCATCCTTGTATGGGCTCAACTTCTGATTCAATGCAGCTCAGTGGAATAATATGTGTCAAGTTCTTGTTTGTTCCTTGCATGTGGCAGGCCTGTAATAAATGGTAGCTAGATGGTGAACTAGCCACAAAGCTAAATACAACTCAGCCATCACGGCCCCTGTGGGGCATTGTGGCTAACTTCTCAAAAAATTTCAGTGAGAAATTGGTATCTTGATCTTTTTTGAAAACTTTCTCTTCTGCTATTTCCCAAGAGTCTTCTTTTATGTGACCCGCAGGACATAGTGGCAGATGTTTGAGCACCCTAATAATGACTTCTTAGTGGAAAGGAGCTGAAAACATCTGTAGATTAAAGAGTGGCCCAGACTACTAGTTCATGATCCACAGCCAGGTATTCACATGGTCACTATGGCATCAATTCTCCTTGCATTATAGTTATAGAATAAGCTCTGTGATCAAGGAACTAATCCCACTCAACATTGTTTCCCCAACACTGCAGGGGACAACACTATGTGCACTAACTAAATACAAGTTTGTTGAAATGCAGTGAAATAAAGGCACATAAAAAAGCAAGATTAATGATTTGTTACATGTGGATTCGGTATTACCAATTAACCCATAGTTTGTCTCAGCTACCTCACTTGAGCCTCACAGACACAACACAGTAAATATCATTGTCCCCATTTAGTAAGTGAAAAACCTATTACTTAAGAGGGAGGCAATGACTTGTCCAATGTCACATGAAGAGTCTTATAAGCACCAGAATAGAGCTGTAGGTTTCTAATGCAGATGACCATGTTGGACAACTCCAGTTGAGGGCATTTATATGACCAACAGCATGAACGGAACCCCTTACGACTGTGCAGTAGTCAGGAATATAGGGAATTCTGGTGCAGGGCTATTTCTATTATCTCAAGGCTATTGATTGCATGTTTCTTTCTGCTTTGTTCTTGCCATTGGGATATTCATTACTTCTTCTAGAACTTAGCTTGTTGGGGAAGGTGTATGGTTTTTCTTTTTCATTTAGATGCAAAGAAGATACTCTAAGACATGAAGTAATTTATTTAAATTCATTTAGTTAGTTAGTGTCTGAATTAGACAGAAAACCAGGTCTGTTGATTCTAAAACCTGTTCATTTTCTGTCACCAGTGCCTTTCACATAGGCGTCTGGGTAGACATTAGACACAAGATAATGGGTCCAGACCAGAAACTCATGAAGTCACTAAGTAAGCATGACCCATGTTTCTAAAGCATCAATTTTTAAAAAATGATTTGTGGGGACAAATCCTTACTTTTCATAATGCATTCATAATGCATAATTGTCTCATGCAACAATTATATCAGATGTTAAAGGTGAAATATAAGACTTTAAAGAAATGTCACACTTGCCACATACATCTTGGTTTAAACTCATATATACAGTCCTAATTCCTCCCCACACTTCTACTTATTTCTTCAGTTTGGGTTGCTGTGGTGGAAAGATTCAGAAAGCAACCAGCTACATGACACTGATTTTTCCATAACACTGAGCTGCCTCTATTCGTTCTGCACAGAAAAGCTGCTGGCCTGAAAGTGAGGTCCAATTTCACAATTGCTAAACAGCTGCTGCTTGTAATACGTGTGTTTTCTATGGGTACATGTTATCTGCAGGTATGTCTGGAGAAGTATGAGAAAAGTGAGTTTTAAATGTAGGTAGTATCTTTAGCATAGAACATGGCACACAGAGTAGGTGCTCAGTAACTGAGAGTTACTTTTATTACATAATTTCCCAGCTCTCCCAAGCATGATGCCCTTTATAACTGAGGTCACAATATCTACACATTACACATCACAGATATTGCAGGAAAGGACCATAATGATGCCACGTAGGCATCAGAGTTCACTGGAGAAAGCAACTCTCCCATTGTTGTTGAATTCATGTGGACACAGACATCAGTTTCTGCATCAGAATCAACTGGGAGGAAGGAGGACCTTATTCCTTTTTAACTGGCTCTGGTATGTTAAGTCTTCTCAGGTTAATGGTGGAATGTACACTCTGTCAGGATCTTCAGTGTTAACTAAGAAGCTAGGGTTAATGGTGGGACACATATGTGATGTCCACTCCGAAACCTGATCTCTCCACTTACTGAATGTAATGCACTCAGGGCAGCAGTAATTACGGTAATCCCAGCTGATACGGAGAGTCCTGTTTCTAACATAGAGAAGCTATTTCCACCCCATCCCCACCTCTGTTGACAAATTGATTTCTTCCTTTTCTGAAGGTAGCTAGAATGCCAGCCTTTCTGAGTTATTTCCACAGAAGCAATTTTACTTTGGAATTTGGGTACTAAACCAGCATAATGGAATCACCTTCACATAGGCAATGACATGAATGTATATTACCTGTGCTATTCTGGTTGTCTTTATCCAGCACCACGTCAGTCCCTGTGGCTTTTCACCATGGAAGGATGCAATAATTTGGTCTTCCATGCTAAAGAGCCAGATGGTCTCTTGGGCTAAAAATCATAATGCACAGGAGGCCATAAAAAGCTCAGTAATATTGAACATTAAAATAATGGGTTCTTGATGAAACGTATGTCATTGGAGTGTACAACTTCCCAATGCTGAGTGATATATTAAGTACAATCATCACACACCGTCAGCATGCTGTATTAGGTCTTTCCAAGGGCTTTGTTCTCCCACTGATCACTTGGAAAACTCCAGGTTACCTGCCTGACTTACCCCATGAGAGTACTGGAGAATTAAATACTGAACGTAACAACAGCTAATATATTTTGCACATTTATTATGTATTGAACATTATTCTAAGAGTTTTATGTATTCATTTTTAAGTCAGGTTCATTGAGATATAAGTTCACCTTTTTTAGTATCAAGTTTCCAGTTTTAGCAATAATTTAACTGTCACCACAATGAGGACTTAGAACATTACCATCACATCACAAAATTCTCTTAGGCCCCAGCAGGGGAAGTCTCTCCCCAACCCCCAATTCCCAGGCCCTGTCAACCACAGGTTTTCTAAACCTATGGTTTTGCCTTTTCAAAAATGTCATATAAATGGCATCACAATGGCACCACAGAGCTTTTGTAATAGCAATTCATTTAATCTTTACAACTATATTTTGCAATGGGTACAATTATTATAGAATGAATAAATGAAGAAATGCTATAAAAAAGCAAAAACTGAGAAACATGAGAAATTATTATTTTGTTATTTTTATTGTTTGTATTATTATTATTTCATGGTAGAATTAAGATAGCATTCTCAATAGAAATTATTACTGAGTTTGCCTGTCTGCTCACCTAGAATCCAAGGATCAGGAGACAGCAATGATAGCTCTGTGGCCTTTCCCTTCTAAACATGACCATTTGCCCTGTTCTGGAAGGATAGAGATTTAATTATAGCAAAAAGGATTTGTAAAAGTATTGTTAGCAATAAGGTCCAGCCTTCCTCTCTTTGACTAATCTCAAAACACTTGACTAAAGTTATTAAGTCTTAACCTTTATGTTATGACCATATGATCAATAATGACCAGATCCTATGGTAAAAGATAATGAAGAATTTTCTGGGCTGCAAATAATAGCAACTTCAGGTGTAGTGATAATCAATTCCCACTGTAAAAAAAGAGGGTGGCCAGAATGTCACCAGAACCCCTCTTGATTCAATCTGAGCTGCATTCATTCAGGGCTTCTAGGCATGGCCTGAAGGGTTGACTTTCTTCTCTTGAAGTATCCCCTGGTTCAGCAGCCACATGACACAAAAGCACCTCATTACTCTTCATAATAGAATTCTGATCTTCCTGGATGTGGTCAGAAAGTGCCCACAGTCTAACCACAGTGATCCTAGGTTCTCCAAGGAGAATATTTTACATATGTTATTTCTCTCTCCTTTTTTTTTTAACTTCATGCTACAGATGCAACACATAATAAATAAATAAATAAATAAATAGTGTCCAACTATTTCCTAAAGTGTAGAGCTTTCATGAGTTGTTAAGGAATACATCAAGGGAAACTGCTAAAACAAAGCACTTGGGTGTAGGGTGTGTGAGGAGGTCTAGGAAACTCTTCAATGTTTAATGCCGCCAAAAGCCTCTGACAGCTAATCATCTCTTAATGGGGCTTGCCCTTTGACTCGTGTGTTTCTAAGGGAGTAAAATATTTGGCTTCCAAACAAGCTATCACTCACTGAGCAAATACCACAAGCCTAAAGTGGCCTCCCAGGCATCATTGGTCTTTGCTAGTTGAGTTTAGAAGGTATCAGATTAGCATTACTCACTTCAAATCATCAGTGATTTCAAATCCAGCTAGGCATTTGCTTGGGATCTACAGAAAGGCTCCAGCCTACACTGTGTCTCTTATAAACACAGAGACTAGGCATCACTATGGGCAAATAATGAGTTGTGGTGGGGATAAGCATGACTATTTGGGAAGACAAAAAAGGAATCACCCTACATGCAACATTAGTATTTGAAATGGGACTGGACAAGTGAGATGTGAAAGGAGATTCAAAGAAATGGAAGCAGAACTGGACTGGGAGGAAGCAACACTGAGAAGAATGGATACAACCGGAGAAGAGAAGATAATGACAGAGCAAGGAGGATGGTAGACACATTTTATGTGAAGCCCAACTGAAGAAGAGCAGAATTACTTGTCACCTCCTCTCTTATCTCCCAGGGCACTTAGTAAATGGGCTGTGCATTCCTCATTCACTTGTACCAGGGAAAAATGATGTTTGTATATTTGTAAAACATGAGAAAGAACCTAGGCTCCCAGTACGAATAATGAGGGATAGAGAGCTGTCTTCAATACTGCTGGTCAACAATTCATATCTACACCTCCTCAACAAGTTTCTTGACTTTCCTAAATCCTAGTTTTCCAATGTAGCAAAATAAATCATATTGTTTGTTAAGTGATGGGGAAATTTGCACAATTTATAACCTAATGACCAAAGAGTATGTACCCAAAGAGTTTTTTGTTGGGTAAGAAATAAATATTGTAGTTGAAGTGATTAAATGTGTCCAATTTGATTTAAAAATAATAAAATCATTCATTTTTCATGCAAGACAGTTTTACCAAAGGCCTTTTAGTATGCTCTCCAGAATTTATTGTGTTAAATACAGGTGGGGGTTTAAAGGATGCCCAGGCCCAGGGATTTTAACTTGAACACAGTTATTATTTTTGTTTTTAACCAGATCATCTGATACATATCACCATTAAAATTATGAGGTGTCATGGAAATAAACATGAAGATTTAAATGAACAGTTCTATTCTTGATATGTTTTAAAAACAGAATTCATTATTTTTCATAACTTGATTTATTTTAGGCACTATGAGATTTCTTTTTGGCCATGGGCCATAGACATTGTTCTAGTTAGCTTTGCTGATCTCACCATGTTGCAATGATTAGCAGCCCTGGTGGTCATTCAGTCCTTTTCTTTTTCATGGTATGATTTTCTTCTTAAGCCCCTGTCCTTGTTCTCTAGCCTCCTAAGATGTGATATACTAGCCACCATCTGTAGAGCAATATGCCCTTCATGTTACGCATTAGGACTCTTTTTAAACTTTATTTCCAGATTGAATAGTTCCAGGTCTATTGGAGAGAGGAGATACACTCCTATCTATTGTACAGAAGGCAAACCAAGGAATGGATTTCTCTCACAATGTAGAGAGCTTTTATACTCCATTTATACTCTGACATTTCTAGTTATACTTTATTAAGAAGTTATAGATTTCATTGAAGTGTTCTTATTTCCAGCCCTTTAGTCTAAGGGTTGGTTCTTCCAATAGTTGAGAGAAGTTACTAGAGGATGGAGAAAGCAGTGACCACTGATCTCCTTGAAATAATGCACTGAGATTTCCTTCCTGAATATCAGCACTCACAAGAAACCCACTTGAAGACTTGATATACTTACCAACTGACCCTCTATTCCCTGCCAGACATAACTGATTAACATTCATCTTTTTTGAGGTATGTGGCCCATTAGCAAAAGAAGGGAGTGGCTGGCCTGTGGTGTTACCAGAGCTGTACTAAGGGGTGCTAGGCTTCCTGGTGCTTAGAACAGTTACTGAGCTGTAGCAGGGACAGAGAGTTCTTTAAAATGGTGGAACCGGAGTTTACCTTTAGGAGACCCTCAGGAAGTAGGAAGAAAGGAAAGGAGATCAAATTTTCTAGGAGACTTGAGTAGTTCGGTCTGCATGAGGAGCCACAACTTGACTTGCTGGCTGAACACAGAGCATATGTTGAAGACTACAGAATCTGGAAACACAGTGACTCAACTCAGAGTAACACAGACTGAGGGCAAGAGGTTCAGTGGGAAGGCATCAGGTGTGTGGCTGTAAGTAAGCTACTTAAATCTTTGAACTTTGGGAGCACTTTTTATAATATGAGGTCAAGCCAATGTCTACTCAGGAGGGTGACTGTTGCATTCAAGTGAGATAACTGAGTGCAAATTCTTTGTGCAGGTGAGGTACTAAGCGTTGATGGATGATTATGGTGGCAGAGTAGTGGTGGGTGAGATTATAGAACCAGAACTTCAGTCTCTTGGGTTGAGGACAATAAAAATCACAAGTCCAAGTCAATCTCAGCTAACTGGATTTCCCATCTTGCCTCAGTTCAGGCCATTGAATTTGGTGAAGAGCCTGCAGCCTGAGCCAGGTGGGTCCCTAAGGAGCCACAGCATAGCCAGCACCAGCAGCATCAGCTCTGACTCCCAATGTCATACTTGGGCTCACCCTGCAAATATTTAAGCAAGGGTAGGAGGGCAAGTTGCCAAGTGGTACAATGCAAAACAAATGTCTCGTTGTGTTTCCTGCCACACAGTATGTGGTTTTGTGAGGTTCCACAAGCTATCCAGTGATTGTGACAGGAATGTGACAGTAATTTGTGACAACAGTGACTTTTTTGGGAGGAGGAGGGGTCTACTTCTGTAACATGCTTCAAAATCCTGAGAAAGGGCCATCAAAAAAATAAATAAATAAAAAATATTCAGAAATGTTCTAAACGCATTTAGAAAACTTGTGAACCCTGCCTGAACTTTTATTAGATTCTCCCACACTCACCCGCTTGACATCAGAACAAGGAAAGCATTATTTATAATAGCATGTGTGAAATCACAGAAGGGGTTCTTGAAAGAATTCAAGTGAAAAATCTGTCCCAAGGAGACTACAAGCATAAAATAAATTATCAGACAGGGAAACATGTAAATCAAAATTCGAATCTTTTGGGTTTTTTTTTTTCTCCTTTAAAGGAAACAGGAGCTTTTTCTTCGGCCATTAGCACCGCAGGACAGAAAATGTGGTAGAGTAGGACCTGTAGTCACAGGAACCCCGGTGGCATTGTCACTGCAGAGTGACGAGTAAGGGAGAGACATACATGTTGACTCTCCTTAATGACTCCAGAATGGCTGCTTCCCATTGAGGAAATCAGAAAGTTCCAGAGAAGGAAGCAGCACCTTGGAAGTATTTAGTACACTAACATTTATAAAGCACTTACACAAATATTACCTGCTTGGGCATTTGCCTCATGACAGCCCTAGAAAGTATTTATTGTTACCTCTATTTTATAGTCAGAGAAACTAGGGCTCAGAGAAGTTTGGTAACTAGTCAAGGTCACCCAACTAAGAAATAGCCGGTGGGACTGTGCCCAGAACACACGTTTCTAACGTCATGAATTAAGGGTGCAGTGCAGCTGGGACTCCACAAGGAATATAGGAAGTGTGGTGTCTCAGGAGTTAACACATCCTGAGGTTTGTTTGGTTTCTTTGTTTTTGTTTTCTGTTTCTCTCTGTGTGTGTGTGTGTGTGTGTGTGTGTGTGTGTGTGTGTTAGCTGTCTGGTTTTAGATGTGTGTAAATGATTCTCTCTCTCTCTCTCCCTCTCCCCTACAACATACCTTCACATCAGTTCACCACCAATATTCTTCCTAGCTGGCAGTGTCACACAGGTTGTATTTTGAATATAGACCCTGATGGTGAGTATTGTCATCACCTTCAGGCCTGTCCAGGCAGCTTCATGAGGGAAATCTGCGCTTGTTGAAAAATACGGGGTTCCCTAGTGGTGTGGTGGCTAGGCTTCGGCACTCTCAACGCTGTGGCCTGGGTTCGACTTACAGCCAGGGAACCACCACCCCTACACCAAAAAAAAAAAAAATGACCACTTGTCACTACAGAGATGAGAAATCAAAAGCTGATGTGGGGGGCAACTAGCCTCTACTTAGTGTATGAGCTTTGGGTGTATTCAAAGCTGAACAGCAAAGATATGGGGACACCTTAACCCTGAGTCAGGAAGTTATGTTTATCCTTGTCAGACTGGGAGTCACTGTGTAGAAAAGAACATAAAAATCACCCTCCTCCTTTCATGTTTGTGCTTTCTTTGATGCTAAGAGCATCATTTAAAATCACCAAGCATCTTAGGCATCTCTGACCCTCTCAGCACCTTGGACTCTGGAGTTGAGCAGCATTTTTCAGGCCCTGTTAGTCCATCATCTTCCTTTAATGAGTCAGTACTAGATATTGAGAATTATAATTGGGCAGAAACGCTATGTGGCATTAGTCTCAGAACTCAAGGGCTGAGAGTCGTCATTGAGGTAGTTCCTGCTGTCTGTGAACTCTCCTGCTGTCTTTGTGTCAGGCGTGGCATTTTGGCTGGTAGTGCTGGGGTTTACCAACATGAAAAGTGGGATCTACCACCCATAAGGCTACTGTGCAAAAATCAGACAGCCCTGATGAGCTACAAACCTGACAATAGAAGTTTTCACTTTTCTCCAGGAAGTAGGAAACCATAAACAAGTCTCCTTTTTAAAACAAAGTTCTCTGTGTTTAATGCTCTTGCCATCTCAGCCCTCAGGCTCCCTGTTTTTACTAAAATTGGCTTTTCAGAACCATAGTTAGTTATTTTTGTGAATCAGCTCAGTTGCAGGGTCCTGTCATAGAGGAATGTCCTGAGCTTGGAGTTCAAAGACCTGACCTCTTTGTGTCCATAGCAACCTGAACCTCAGTTGCCTCATCCAGAAATGTGAATAATAATTTCTGCTCTGTTCATCACTGGGTTGTGGCAAAGGTATTTGAGGAAGCACTGTGCATTCATCCTAACACCTTAAACTGTAAAGAAACTCTGGTTTTTCTAAAGAAGTAGGGTCATTTTTGGAATGGAGAGTCCCCTATTTGTTATCCTGGTCAAAGTTATCTTGTTAATTAGAAAGTTGAGTCATCCTCGTACCAGAAAATGTGTGTGTGTGTGTGTGTGTGTGTGTGTGTCCAAACTAACATCCACCTAATAGTCAGCTCTGCTCCTATCTAGTTTTGAGAGGGAATTGCAAATCATTTGGAAAAAATGTGTTGACCATTCTTTGCCCTCTATCTGTGGTGCTTGAGATTATAAAGAAATTATATTTCCCTAATGTGCTTATAAACAATTAAAATCAATAAATACAATTAAAGGAAAGAAAAAAATGTCCCCCACATCTCCCTTCCACACCTTTTCTTCTGATGGTGGGAACTTGTTTTGGGAGTGACTGATGCCTCCTTGTTTACCCGTCTTCTGCCAGGTCGGTGGCCACACAATGCTGCCTATTCGTTGGATGCCTCCGGAAAGCATCATGTATAGGAAATTCACGACAGAAAGTGACGTCTGGAGCCTGGGGGTCGTGTTGTGGGAGATCTTCACATACGGCAAACAGCCCTGGTACCAGCTGTCCAACAATGAGGTGCGTGGTGGACTGGGTGAGACCCCCAGAAGGGCAAGACCAAGAGCTATCCCTTGGCTGCAAGTTAGAACATAATCTTATATGGCTGTGCTGGGGGTCGCACCTCCTAAATGGCCTGCTGTGTACTGAAATGTCATGGGCAAAGTATAGCCACTCTCCAAGTGGAAAAGCTCTGGAGGAAGAAAAGCACAGTAGTTGCTGACATGCCTGTGATCCTCTGGCGATGAGACCGAGGAATCACTGTGTGCTGCTCATCTAGCAAATTAAGAGCAGATGTGACATTCAGCACCCTTAGGGTCAGCTAGTTTTTTTATATTACCCCAATAAGGTTTCAAGGTTCTTTCCTTTTTGTACCTTTCACTGTAATGTTCACTTCCAGTGAAAAACTCAAGCAGCTTGCTTTCTCAATTCTAATTCGTTTACAAATCTACCTATATTTGAGGTCTAGGTTCTCAGTCAGGCACCTCACATCTTCCTTAGGCCAAAGTCTGTCTTTCATCCAATCTCATTATCTAAAATGACCACTCATTTCTACAGCCTCAGGGCAAGGGGTCCCTCATCAGTCAGCACCCCAACACGAAAGTGACCTATGTTCTATGTCAGGCGGGTAAAACTAAAACACATGGGAATTCTAGGGTGAGGTGTGAGATCATTACCTATAGATAAGTTACTTCTCCACCAGTTCGGTGAAATCAGTGTGGCTTGAAAACTAAGTGTAAACCGATACAATTAACCATAACATACCTGCCTAGGATAATTGCTCTCTTCCTTATTAAAAAAAACGTAAACACTGAGTGACTTTTTTTAAAAAAAACAATTGCATCGTTTTACCTGTTGTCTGATCCTGTCTTTGATCTGCATCCAGGTGATAGAATGCATCACTCAGGGCAGAGTCTTGCAGCGACCTCGAACATGCCCCCAGGAAGTCTATGAGTTGATGCTGGGGTGCTGGCAACGAGAACCCCACATGAGGAAAAACATCAAGGGCATCCACACCCTCCTGCAGAACTTGGCCAAGGCATCTCCAGTCTACCTGGATATTCTAGGCTAGGGCCCTATCCCCAGACCGACGCTCCCCAAAGCACCTCCTCAGATGGGCCGAGAGGATGAACGTCTTTTTAACTGCCGCTGGGTGCCATCAAGCTGCTGTTCTCTACTCTGACCGTGTTAACAACAAAGACATTAAGAAGCTTTCAGAGGGAAGCAATGTGTACTTCTCCATCCGTAGACACAGTATGGACTTCTTTTTGGCATTATCTCTTTCTCTCTTTCCGTCTCCCTTGGTTTGTTCCCTAGTTTTTGTTGACATTTTTCTTTTTTTGACTTCCCTGCTCCACAGTTCTTACTCTTTCTTTTTTAATCGATTTGGCTTCTGCATTACTATTAACTCTGCATAGACAAAGGCCTTAACAAACCCAATTTGTTATATCAGCAGACACTCCAGTTTGCCCACCACGACTAACAATGCCTTGTTGTATTCCTGCCTTTGATGTGGATGAAAAAAGGGAAAACAAATATTTCACTTAAACCTTGTCACTTCTGCTGTACAGACATCGAGAGTTTCTATGGATTTACTTCTATTTATTTATTATTATTACTATTCTTATTGTTTTGGGATGGCTTAACCCTGTGTATGAAGAAAGGAAAATTTGTGTTCAATCTGGGAAGTCTTCATCTATGGGAGATTAAAACCAGAGAGAAAGAAGATTTATTATAAACTGCAATATGGGAGAAACAAAGACCACCATTGGGATCAGCTGGCATCAGTCCCTGCTTAGGAAAGCCCCAGCCACTGGGAGCTGGCAGGGATGTATTCGGCTCCTTTTTTGAGGACCTTTCTGAGGAGTAAAAAGACTGTTGAACTCTGTGCCGTGGACTATTCTTTTTCCATCACCAGAAACACTAGGGCATTGTAGAGAGAAAAGATGACTTCCACGAGACACAAGATGGTACATCACACTCTCAGACAGTCTTGTCTTTGTAGGTCATGGTGATAGCACTGGTTTGTTTTTCCAAGTGTTAGTCACTGAGCCCTTGTCAAGTTCAGTTGAAAACAGGTGGATTCTTGTCCAGAGATCATGTCAGGGTTGGGTAGGAAAGCCAAGGACTTGGAAAAGGTAGAACAAGCTATACATTCGGAGGCAAGTTCTCCTATATTGAATTCTTCAGATAGTACTTCCCTCCGACTCCTACCCGCTACCCCACCCGTCCTTTTAACTGTGCAAGCAAAATTGTGCATGGTCTTCGTCGATTAATACCTTGTGTGCAGAAACTACTGCTCCAGACGTCGTGTCCGGATATGCAGAGCAGATTTATAAAAGGTATAACTTACATAATTAAGGGAAGCTAATGGAGTTCACTAGCTGAATATAAATGTCTCTGGGCCGTATGGTGGTGATGGGTTTCAACAAATATGGACCTTGAAGCCTGGATGTCCTCATGCACATCAAACCTAGTGGGACTATGGGACTGTGGGACTGTGGGACTGTGGGACTGTGGGAAGGGCAAAGTCAATCCCCAAGGGAAGGGAAACTGCCTCCCTGGGGACATCATATGCATTGATGTTCAGTGTACACAGGCCTTCAAGTCCTTGCTCTGAGCTCTGGTTGGGAGAGTGGTTTCTTTCCAAGTGTGCCCCACTGTCAGTATGCTGTTTTGTTTTCTTCACTCCATTAAAAGAAGTAAAAAAAACCGGCACAGCATGCCAATGGGAGGCTATGCCCAGACCAAGCTTTGGAGGTGTGCTTCTGGGCACAGTCACAGTCTTTGTGAAAGGAGGTTGTAAATTTAAATAGAAATTTACAGTTATTTGAGCGATCAGTTACACCAAGGAAGAAAAATATTTCTGTTCCTGAAGAAAACTTGCTACCCTCTGTGAGGGGAATTTTGCTAACTTGACATCTTTATAACATGAGCCAGATTGAAAGGGAGTGATTTTAATTTATTAAGTCATTTTACTTTATATTTGTTTCTGAAGGTGCAATTGCTCTGTTTAGGTTTTTGCTTGCACCCTTAGTTACTGGAACACCTTATTTTCCATGATAGGGTTTGAAAGCCAGTTCTCAAAAAACCACAAAAGTGTTGATTAGCAGGGAACAAAAGGAAATCCAGAAGCATCTACAGTCAAGTGAAGAGGGTTGGACAAGACCAACCTTATAGTTCCTTCAAGGTCGATACTGGCTTATGAGACATGGGAATTGAGTTGTTTGTTCTCTTTGTCAGTGAAAAAAAAAAAACAACCCTCCAGAATACACATACTAATATAATGAAAGCCATATCTCCATGATATATACCTGCACGTATATATCCTATTAAGGACCCATGGTACTGTTAAAACACTGTGGCACTCCGTGAATCAGTAAAAAGAGGCAGATTTGTACAAAACTTTTCTAGATTCCATCAGTGATGACCTGAAAACTTACGTAGGTTTGTCATTCTGCATGACTGGCCAGCTGCTCTATGGAAAGAAGCTGCAACTTATTTGTTTTATTTTAACAGAGGGCAAAGGAGGCAATCCTCTAAGGGATCAAATTCAAGGAGGGCTGTGCATTTTAGAGCAAGGATGTGGTTAGGCAAATGAGAAGATGGGAGCATTCCATTCCATTCCAGTGTTGTGTTTTCCTCTGGGAAAAAAAAGCAAAAAAACAAAAAAACAAAAAAACACCTCTCCTTACCTTTTGACAAGTCCCTCAAGGTCTTGAAATGAAAGGTTCTATGCAAGTGCAAAGCTTTATAGTTATTTATATTGCTGATTATTATTTTTTTCCTCTGTTGTCTTAAGAGTATGTACTAATTTCTGAGATGTCTTGCATTGAAAGAATACCAGATTGCTTTTACAGTAGCTGAATGAACCACAGAATACCTTTAAGTGTTTCACACTGATCCTCCACAATCTCGTCTTCTCATGCTCTTCTAATATATTAGAAAAGGAGCAACTTCATTCTAATATGTGATGATCATAGAATACAGCCTGCCATCAAATTTGTTAAAAACTACAACAAGTAGTAGTGGTAAACCTAATTATCTAGCCCAAACTCTGACAATCTTTTCTGTTTATAGATTGTTTAATAGTTTTCCAAACAGTTTTCACATATGTTAGCAAATTACTTCCATTATTATAGGTGAGAAAATGGAGACTCGGAGAAGTTATATGGCATGTTAGAAATCTCCAGGCTAGTTTCTGGCACCACTGAGACTTAATCAAAATGTTCTGATGCTCAAGTTCATTGTTCTGTCCACTAGAGACTCCAATCCAGATGAGAAAGCATGCTAACAAATTCATGAAGCAGGATATGAAGTTAGAAGAACAAAATGAAACACATGAGATTGATAAGCAGCTGAGATACCACAAGATATAATCATGCTCCTAGCTTCAGCAAAATCCTTGTACACTGAACCAATGTCATAATCAGGCTTATTTAGACAATATTTTGAACTATCCTATAAGGATTATATCAGAATTCATATTATACAAATGTGTTCACATCAGCATTACCTGTGATATGTTCATGTATTTATGTGTTATAAATACTTGATTTATACATATGCAAACACACATCATAGTGTGTTTATGTGCTTATGTATAAATTTACAGGCACACAGTAATAGAGATAATTATAAGTAGGGTGCAGTATAAATAATTTGGTTACAATCTGCTAAATAACCAAAACTCTTTAATGTCATGTTGCTGTTAGTGCTTCCATTCTCCATGTGGGTAGGACTACCCTGTACTTTTCAACACTGTGCCGTACTGCATGGGTGGAAGACGTAGTCAAGATAATGTGCTTCCCAAACAACCGACTCAAAGCCATCTATTACACTGAGTCCTTTCTCTGGCTCCTTGCAAATGAACTGAAATAGACCTGCTTAGGTTAAAGGTCCAGGAAAGGAACATGGATGTTTTACATCTTTTTGTGTTATGCTCACCTTGTCCCACTATGACCCCTTTACACTTGTGTTCAGAGTTCAAGCATTCCAGAAGAGAATTGGGAGGTTAGGAGCCCAGCATCTCAAAGGTAAATGGGGAGAAGCCCAAGACTCCACAGCAAGGCAAGTGACTCTTAGGAATTCCTGCATCCAAGTAGAAATGCAAGCACCAACAGTGTACAAGCCTGTCCTTTGCTAAGAGCCATGACGAAAGGACCCCCTGGTCAAAATTTGACTTTTTATAACCCTTCCTTTTGCAAATTGGACCATTTATAATGCCAACAGCATTAAACTGTATGTCTGATCAGATAAAGATTGCATACACACCCCCTTCAATTCTCTTTTCTCTCTTTTTCTCTCCCAACAGAGGACTTTTATTTCCAATGTTGGGTTTTAGTTTGGCTCTCTATCACTGTCACAGAAAATCTCATGAGGGGGATGGCCAGTGATCCAATTCCTCAGATGGCTAAATGAGCAGTTAAAGCAATTTCTTTACAATGCATCTTTGTGGAATGCAGACACTCTGAGGTAGTGATAGCAAATGTTATTCTAAAACATTAGGGGAGGGAGGGATTTGTAGTTAAATAAGACAGCACATGAAGGGCTATTTCAAGGCTGGAATGAATCACTGCTTCTCAAGTCAAAGGTTCTTGAGTATCTCTAGGTTTTGAATATTTCCCCTTTCTTTTCCTTTTACATATATGTATGTATGTATGTATTTATTATTTTTGCTTCATCTATCACAAACACAAAGCAAAGCAAAAAAATATATATATGTATATGTGTTGCAGGCAAAACACTGTGAATTTCACAACAGCAACCAAGCAACTATTTTGCCATTTTACCATACGTCTCAGGAGATGATATGGGAAAACATGGGATGTCATTATTTTAGTCTATGCATTATAGGCCAGGTCCATATTTGTTTTATTTCTTTGGTCTGTGAATTGATAACAATGATCCTAAGTGAAGGTTGGCTGATGTTCAACATACTGGAGCAAGTATAATAAAAGCTGCTAATAGTCACATGTTTGAACTGGAAAAAATGAGAAAATGAAGTGAAATGTAAAGGCCTACATCTTGCAGCTTATGTATCTTACTATTGCTTTAAAAATGTATAAAACAGCTGGAAAAGTTTTAAATACAAGGTCTTTGAATTAAATATGAATTTTAAATATGTAATCTCTTGACAAATGACCAAATTATGGTGAAATATTGCTCCCTGCCTTCATTGATCATTACCTGTCACTTACAAATCTGCCTAGAGATATGGACATTCTCTGCATTTGCTTCCGTACATGGAGAGATGTTTGTATATACCCAGGCCATACACACACACACACACACACACACACACACACACACACACTTCAGTATCTCTCTGAAGATATGTTGCCCCTTAAATTGTGACCTGGTATTTAGAACTCTCTTTTTATTTGCTTTATTTTTTTAATGTGATGTCTCTGTGCTGATACTTACTGGTTCCTGTTTTGCAATCTGTTTTGAGGTCCATTGCTTTACTAAGACCCACTGCATCTTGGCTGATTTCAAAGTGACACCAGATTATCAGTGTTAAAAAAAAAGTTTTGTTTGTAAATCATGTGACCAGCTTCTCTCAACCTGACATGGAAAGTCTCTTGTACTACAGTGTATTTAATAAAAATGATGTCTTACAATAAACAACATCCTCCAGAAGAGAGACTACACATAACATGATTACTTTAAAAATGTATAGAATATTCACAAGATGTGCCCTTTTTACTGTCTGTCTGTATGTATTTTAGATATAGTCATTGTAGATGCCTGCTGTATTCACCATTTGAAGGTAATGAGAGTAAATAGCCTTCAGTACAAGTTCCCTGGCTGATCTCTCCATAATCTAATACTTTCGATTTATATCTTAGCTAACTAGAACATCACTGTTAAATAGAACTTTCTGCAATGATATAAATATTCCATCTGCAATGTCCAGTATGGTAACCACTAGCCACATGTAGCAAGTTGGCACTTGAAATGCGGCCAGTGTGACTGAAGAGCTGAATTTTAAATTTTATTTAATTTCAATTAGTTTATATTTAAGTAACCATATGTGGCTCATGGCTACCATTTAGATAGCAAAGAGTGAAAAGGTAGAATCATTATGATTTCTAATAGATGAGACCTAAAAAACCTAGCAAAGGAAATGTTGGGTATCATGGCATGCTAGGGTTGGGGCAGCATTGAAAATTGAGATGGCCCAAGAGCAGAAGCAGCCAAAGATAAAATGCCACACTCCTTTGTCCTCTCTGTGAACCATTGTTTTCAAAATAATTAAGGTGAAGAAGGACAGAAGAAGCATAGTTTGGCAGGGTCTCGTAGCCTGTCTTTTCTTTGCCATCAGGGTGGTCCACCCACACTTCTATTTTTCAGTATCTCACAGTCATATTTCCCAATGTCTGACCTTCCTCCTGACCTCTGGGAGGCACAGGGGACATCTGGGCAACATTTCTAGTGTAGGTTTCCAGAACATAAGATTTGGCAGAGGACTGCCCCAAAATTAAACTCCTCAGGAACTTTTTGCCTCATGACCAACCCCCCATCCCCAACCTCAGTGGTACAGATATATTTTTCTTGAGTTAAAAAAATATGACCAGGTTAAAGCTCAGCAGGTGCTTGGGGAATTCAAAACTGTGTAAGGAGGAAAAGCAACTTGTCCAAAAAATCCAAATAAAATCCTGTGTCTCTGTGGGATCCAAGCAGTAAAATGAACTATGGGTTAAAGGACAAACGTTAAGCTCTGATGTCTTGGACAGCTATAATCAAATTGGACTATAAAAGATCTAAACTTTTACCAGACTACATTTTTATATTTCTAGTTATGAAGCTATCAGTTTAAATTCCAACTAAAGTCAAGTTCTCCAAAGCCCTCCCCTGCTTCTATAGTCCCCATCCAGCCTTCCCCTCAAATACACCTCCTTTCGTTCACTCTCAAGGATGCCTGAAATCTTGGATGAGGACACTTCTGAAGTGTTGTGATGAGGAACGTCATTAAAACTGGCATCCTTACCTTAGAACAAACTGACTAATAACACAAAGGCCTACTACTGTATGCCAGGGTGTTGTGCACGTGTGTAAGTTTTCTGTGGCTGCTGGAACAGACTACCACAAATTGGGTGGCTTGAAACAACACAGGAGGCCAAAAGCCTGACCCTGGGGTGCTGGCAAAGCCATACTTCCTCTGGGGACTCTAAGGAAAAATCTGTTCCTTACCTGTTCCTGTCTCTGGTGACTCCAAATGTTTGTTCCTTGGCTTGTGGCTGCATCACTCTAATCTGTGCCTCCTCCTCTTCCTCACACGTCCTCTCCTCTGTGTCTGTCTTCTAAGGACATCTGTGGTTGCATTTAAGGCCCACCCAGGTAATCCAGGAAAAGCTGTTCTTCTCAAGATGCCTGTTTCTATCTTTTGCCCTATAAGGCCGCATTCACAGGTCTCAGAGATCACTACATGAGTGTCTTTTTGGAGGCCATCACTCAACTTACTACGTTATGCTAACATCCAACTCTTACATCAACCATGGGAGGTAGGTATATTATTCTCCCCAGTTTAGAAGTGAGAAAACTGGGGCACTGAGAGCTAAGAAACTTTCAAAAAAATTAGGTAGAAGAAAATAACCAGTAAGTACAGCGTTCACTATTTGCCACAGAGGTGGTCATTTAATCCTCAAGGCAAGAAGGAACTCAAGTGGTTCCACTCCAGGCAACAGGTAGAAATGCAGGCACCTGGCTGACATTGGGAAGTCCTGCAAGTAAGGTTTTTTTTCTGGCATGTGACATGGTGTTTAGGGTCTGGGCTCCCCACCCTTTGGAGACTGGTAGAAAGAAGTCCAATGGCCCAGCCCTATAGAAATGAGGTTATCAGTGGGAGAAAATGTCTAGATTAAGGTTCAATGAGACTAGAAAGGTTCTAGGAAATTAAACCAGAGTGTGAGGACTTTGGTCATTATGGAAAAGGTTAGAATTTGGCCACTAAGCCAAAGCCGAAAGTCTTTTCAGTGCTCTCCTAGAGTCAGGTTCTCTTAATCCCACTCTACACCCATCAGTCTTAGAGAGGATGAGTCTGCAAGTGGAGGCAGCTGCTTAGCAGTGGGGTTCCGAGGTTTGGGATGATTTTGGAACACCCCTCTTTCCTTACGACCTCTGGAAATTTGGCCATTTCCCTAATGTCAGGTTCTTTGGTAGGCTCCCATTGTTAGAGCTCTATGAGAGCTGAACATCCGTACCTCACTGCCATCTACAGGTGGTGTTTTACAAAGAATGCAAGGTTCAGACCAAAGTCAAACAAGCAGTGATTTATTATTAAGACCTGCTGTGTAGGCCGGCTTCCCCTCCCTGGCCTTACATGGAAGGCACACACAAAGGCAGGTGCAATGACGTACTAATGGTAGGACCACCCTAGCCTCTGTTCAAATCAGGTGACAGGGAGGGACAACAGAAGACCCAGGGAGCTCTTCTACTGAAAGCTGAGTACCTGGCTTAGAGAGCTGAGCTTGCCAGTTTCTCCTGCCTTCTTTATGCAGAAATAGTGGTGCTTATACAATATTTCTAATAAATATTTAATCTTCACAATCAACCATTTTACACACACACACACACACACACACACACACACACACACACACACTTCTGATGTTCCTTATATGAAGTAACAAATCCTCTAGTTTTGATAACAATACTTTAAATACCAATTAACTACTAAAGTCACTTCTCATATGGGTACTGCACATGTCATCTATATAATATCTCTATGTCATTAGATATGTCATGATATCTAGTGGCTTCCAATGTATAAGCCAGATTTAACTTACACATCCACATCACATTGTGTATACCTATTTTAAAGTCAATTGGCACACAGACAATACAATAACCTCCTTGCAGACAGCTACAGCCTCTTCTCTTAGGGTAGATATGGATTTATAGATACCAACCTAATTGTGAGAAATTCCACTTTCTTCATTTTATTTAAATTATGCTCTTTGACTGAAGTTCACATCTTGTAGGGGCAAAAATCAACCTCTGGGTATACCTCCCTTTCCTAGGGTAACCTGTGACTCCCAAGGCTCACTGATACCCAGGAAGTATGAAGGGTTTCTAATTTACTGTCCATCCCAACCCAGTGGCTCAGGTGCCAGAGCTGAGAGTCCTGATCTGAGACACACATCCATAGACTTAACACAGCCATTCTCCAAAGCCCACCTCCTCCCTGAAACCAGGTATCAATCCACATGACTATCCGTTCTCAAGATGAGTCACCATGCCTTTACCTCCAGAAACTTAATTTGACTTTTTTTTTTCTTTCTTTAAATTCATTTTTATTGTTAGACTTATTGGGGTGACATCTGTTAGCAAGGATTACATAGGTGTCAGGCATACAATTCTACAGTGCATTGTCAACTTGATGTATAATAAGTTCACCACCTAATGTGACTTCTCTTTCCATCACCCTTAATTTGACTTTTAGTTTCATTTGGCTCACAAAATTTTTTTTATTGCATTCCATTATATTTTATCAAGCATATGTGTTCAAAACAAGATGGGAGGCATTGTGTACCTGTTAATCTTTTACCTTTCTTTTCTGGAGATCTCAACACTTTCTTTCTTAATTTGAGATGAGAGTTATCAGTACATAGACTTATTTCTCTGGCAAGGTGAATATTAGAGGAGTTCTTCTCTCTTTTATTTTGGATCACAATCATGTGAAGAGCTTTGAAAAATATAGAAGCCAAGGCCTTATCTTGAAATAATTAGTTTCTATTAATCTAAGGTGGGGCGAGACATAGGCTTATTTTTTTTAATTCTCTAGTTATTTCTAATACACAGCTAGGGTAGAGAAATACAGTTCTAGGGGATGATCAGGCTTGGTCTCAAAATTTCAACCATCCAAAGAGAAATTCCTAGTGCTAGACTGAGGACTTGACTCAGCAAAGAATGGACCAGACAGAGAAGGGCCTAGAACTTCAGTTGTAGAGTGATAGACCAAGCACTAGATGGATTTGGAAAGCAGATCATCAGTTTCCAAGGAGTTCAGTAGTGATCTACATGTTCTCTCAGAAAAGAAGTTTCCTGCAAAGCTCTGAAACCAGTTATGGCCCAATGCTTAGGACAATCAATCAAGCAGTCAGTACTTATTAACTAAAAGGCTGGGACTCTAGCTCCCCATTATGCCAGAACAATTGGTGCTTCTCCATCCTTGAATTCTGATGGGGATCACACTGCTATTAGCTTGTTATAACATGGAGAACAACCACAAGCCTTGGACCCAGCCTATGACCATGAAAACTGAGCCAGCAAGATACCCTGGATTTGAAGTTCTGCCATATTGCTATTAAATGCTACCCCTAGATCACTGAAGGGGAAGGGCAAATATATCCTTAATCATGCAATTTTTAAGTCCCCAAGGCCCAAGGGCAGTATGCCTCTTCAGGAGTCTAACTCAATCCTACCAGATTGCTCTGGTCAGCAACCCCAGAGAATGATGGGAACACACATTCCTGCTACTGATTCTGTTTCCACAAGTCTTCCCCCAAATCATAATATTCCAGGAGGTCTGCTGGATGTATTATCTAGCCATTTGCTCTCTTTATGTGACAATATCGTAATTTTTATTTATTAAATTTTTTGTTGTCCATTTCTTACAATTAGAATGTAAGTTTTATATAGGTAGAAATTTTAATGTCTTTGGTTCCCTGTCTAGGATGACTCCTGACAAACAGGCAGTGCTCAATAATTTTTGAATGAATGAATAGATTAATTTGTGAATGAATGAATAGATAGATGGATGTAAGTAACTTAAGAGTTCAAGAAACTAGGCAGGTAGTTATACTAGACTGATGCTTAGAAATGGGGTGGGAGGGTGACACTAGGCAAGTCATTTTAACCTTCCTAAGCCTTACATTACTCATTGATAAACTATATAACATGGGCTTTTCCTTCAGATTCAGATGAGATTATCCATGCTTTAATGCCATGAAGCAAGTTATTAGTATAAATGATTTCAAATATTCTTAGAGAGCGATTTTTTTTCCTTTAGTTTGGGGAACCCCAGACAAGCCTCCAGAAAAAGCAAGGTTACCATGACTGAAAGTAAAAATGGTTCAGTTTTTATTTCCAAGTGGATAACTGAGTTCCCATGATGGTTTCCTTTTTTAAAAAGAATCCATATCTTTGGAGACAAGTATTACAAGTTCCTTGGAGGAGACCTCCCTCTTTTCTTGCTAGAAATTGGATGATTATGCCAAAAGAAAAAGCATAAAAATAATTCTATGGCATCTTTAAGGTGATAACTATTTTGTTCAATTCAGCCTGACCAGGGAACTTTTCTAGAGTGGACTTTCAAAAAGTATTTTGCACAGTTATTTAATATCTTCTTAGTTCTGGAACAGAGCTTTTTGGAGACAAATAGCCTTTCTGGCTTTGAAATAAAAAGGTGAATGTGTATCACAATGGCTCTCCTGACTCTCCTATAGCATCACAGATTCATAGGTTTGGAAGAGCCATAGGAAGGCAGTCCTGTGCACATCTTTGCCAGGGTTTCAACATGAATGAGAGGGAGTTTATTTGAACACCTCTTCCTGCCCCTCCATTCCCCCAAGCACAGTCCATTTGCATTTTACAAAACTTCCTTAGCAAGCACTTCCTGGTGTTAAACCAACAACTGGCTCCCGTGGGCTCAGATCTGCTGGGAGTGCACAGAATGACCCTTATTCATTATGACTTGGCATCCCTTTATGACTTCCTGGTGGTCTTCCTCCCACATCTATCCCCCTACAAAAAACTGAACTGCTTGCGAAATACCCAGGAGAAAGGGCACAGAACCCAGCCCTGCCTGGTGAAGCTAGTGCCTAGTCCACAATTCCCTTGTTACTCCTTAGTCACATCAGCCTATTTTCTCCCATCGTTCTTCAGCACAGTCTTAGCACAAGGAGAAGGAAACTTTTAAGGGGCCAGAGAGTTTAAAAGTGAGGTGTATCTCCTCTTCACCAGGAAAAGTAATTTATCACTTGTGTCAAGACAATTAACAAAGGTCTTTAAAGCCCCAATAGCTCAAGTCCTTCCAAAATCTCCCTGGGTGCTATTAAAAACAAGGCAGATGAGGGATTTGGGGAGTTCCACAGCATAGAGAGCCTTGCCATCTCTGATGAGAGAGAAAAAGGGTGAAAGGCATTGCTTATTTGTCTGCTCAGCCAAGGGTGGGGGTGTTTGCTAACCTAAAGATAGCCTTAATTTTATTTGTTTTTCCTAAGGAACATCTGCTGGTACAATGATTAGGCACTAGCGTTCATTAACACAGGAAGTACACTGTCTGAGGTTTGTGTCACTGGGAGTGTTCAAGAACAAAATAAGACAGACACTCGTGGGAGTGATTTGAGAGCATTTTTTCACACTGTGCAAAGGTTCAGCCCAGAAGAATGTCTAGTATCCAGGGGGTGTGGTCTCTGAGAACTCGGTTATCAGTAGTAGTTGGAGGTCACCTCCCAAGAACTGTGTGGGACAGGATAGACAACGGATGACATTGACCATGTGCACACACCATGTGAATGAATGCCTAATGAGGACCTCGTGGCAGTAGCATCTCAGAAAATGCTTGCTGAATAAATGAATAAATTTCAGGCACACAATGAAAAGCATGCAGAACATTCTGTGCATTGTTTCTATATTTCCAAGTGCATTTACATTTATTATGTCATTTTGCTTCCTAACGTTCCTGTGAGGATTGGAATATAGGTAACCCCAACCCCCATTTTACAGATAAGTATCTGGTCATGGCCCCATGAATTAGAAACAGAACTGGAAGGCAAGTTTTCTAATTCTTGATAGAATTTTAGAACACAATCATCTGGTGAGTGACTTTAAAGAAAAATCTCCAGAGTCTTAGTTCTCATTTATAAGATCAGAAATTAGTATCAATATATCTTCACCTTTGCTTCCTTCTACCCTCCTTCCCTGAATTAAAAAAAAAGATACTATTAAAACTGGATTTTTGAACATAGTAATATTGTATGAAACATGTGACAAGAAAAAAAATAATGAAATTTAAAAGATAATTATTCCACAGACAAATCCACTCTTCCATACTTTGCACAACAGGTGATTGAATAGTCATTCGAAACAAAATGCAAAATGCAGAAATCAATTGGATTTTCCCCATTGATTAAAGAAGGTTATGACTTTGTTCTTGGCCATGGGGAGGAAGTGGCAGTAGGTGTCACTCCAATAAAGTTGGAGATTGGAGCATGCCTTGGGGATGCTCAAACTGTCAGGTTACAGATGAAGAAATGAGGCACAGAAAGGTCACGAGGAGTCATGCAGCTGTGAGAGGCAGTGTTGACTGTCACCACCACCCCAACTCTCCTGACTTCCAGAAACCCTACAGCTGTGGGCCTTAATGTTCTATTGCTTTGACTCCCTGAAGCTAAAGCAGGTGTTTTTCCTCACGTTGGCCCGTGTGTGTGTGTGTGTGTGTGTGTGTGTGTGTGTGCGCGTGTGTGTGTGCGCGTGTGTGTGTGTGTGTGTGTGTGCAAGGGTGTGTGTGCATATGCACATGGGTGTGTCCACAGCATGCCTTAATTCCTCTTTCATCCCCTTTCCCCCCCAAAATAGGGTTCAACAGCTATAACCAAGCACTAAAAAGGGTGTGCATTTACATTTTAAATATCTACAAAATAAAATTAAAATATTTCTCCTAGCCTTGCTATGTCCCAATAGCAAATCACATTGCTCCTTAAATTTTAGTTGTCAACTTCCAGATTCCACTTAGGAGATGAGTACTTAATAACAAGGCTGAGGGTGGGAAAGTATCTGAGAAAGCTGTAAACATCTCCCCCTTTCTGCTCCCCCACGTGGGCCCCCAACCCCTAGCTTCAATCTTGGCTCTTGGAACCCGCTGCCCTCTTGGGACACAGTCCACCCCCCAGCATCCTACCGACTAACTCTGCATCCTCTCACCTCTTTTCACAGAGATATTTTGGGAAGCAGCACACGCACATCCAGAGACCAATTACTCAATCTCCTAGCAAGTATGGAGATGATGGAAGTATAGCCCTTTGGTCTCCTAGCAACAGCGTGGGGGGAGGCTGGAATGCGAGCTGGTTGCCCGGCACCACCCTGCGTAGAAGGCATTTGCGCATTTCGCTTTTGTTGTCTTTGAGGGCCATTTCTAAAACTGGCTCTGTGTTCTGGGGGGATTTTAGGCTCTTAAGCTATTCTTTTAAAAGATCTCTGCTGACATCCACAGGTCCTATAATTAACATCTCGAGCTTTCATAGACCGGAAGTGTTCCGTCACCCCTAAAAATACAGAGCCCGATGTTGGTCTTCCTCATTGCGTTAGGAATTTGCCCTGTCCCCTTCCTTCCTCCATAACGTCTCCCACCTTTCCACATACTCACCCCAGATGTGGACATTCAAGCATTCTGTCTTTTTTTTTTTTTTCTTTTCAAATTGTAAACTCTGCCCTCTAGGAAAATCATAAGATTACAGTCACTGGACATCTTATTCCACTTTCTTTTTAACCTAAAAAATATTGTAACTATAGCAGATTTTCACAGTTGTTGTCTCAACACTTCCATGATCTTCAACTTTGTTTCACCCTCCCTCACAGCAAATGTGTCACTGACAAAGGAAATATTTGATGAACTGAAGTAAGAATTGATTAAATGAGAGAGAAAGGTATGAGCTCGCATGATAACTGACTCCCCTGACTGGAAATACCCAGAGTCCCAAGAGAGAAGGCTGTTGAGTGGCAAGGCAGTTAGTTATTCCTGTTGTTTATGAGAGAAGAACATTTGGAGGAAGAGAAATAGAGGTAGGATCAGAAAGAGATGTGGGATTTCCATTATCAATAAAAGAAAATTGGAAGGGTGAGAGAGTTGAGAAGAGCTGGGTCTTTTCTAAATCCCAGACCCACATCTGGTATTTCTAACTCAGTGGCCTCTCAACTTTGGAAACCTGTGAGAAGGTCAAGGCTTCTGCTCAAGCCTTGAGGATAAGAGAGGGCCAATCAAAATGCCAAGGATTGAAATAATTTTATGAGGGAGTGCCAAGGATCAGGAGATGGGACACAGAGTGCTTTGTAGCAGCAGCACTGATTGAAAGAACAGGAGGACAGGCACTAAACTTGCCCTTCTGTACCAAGTTTACAACTAGCCATCAAATATTGGGTATAGAAAATATGGCTAAGATGAAAAGCTGGGGTTCTTAGATAATCTTCCAAATTTGTGTCAGGCAAGTACAAGGCTGTTTCTCTAATAAACAGGGAAATCCCTCCATCCCCCACCCCACCTCAACTTCTCTGTCCTGATTTGCTCTTCCTTGGGTCAGGATGTTTGTACACATGATACCATATCCATCAGCCTCCTCTCTGGGACCCACAGCTAACTATACAAAGCCTTGCCGAGACCTTCCTTTCTAGTCCTTCTGAGCAAATTAATGAGAGATTGTGACCATCTGCTTTTTGATGGAATTCAAGCCTGAACAATTTAGCTCATGACACCATGTGTAATGACAGAAACTCTACTGGAAATGGAGGAAAAGAAAGACAGCTCTTACACTTTCTCTGAATCCCAGGACAACGTCTGTGGAGGGGCCCATAGCCGTCCATGGGCACGTGAGCTTCTTTCAACTCCTGGGCCTAATGCATTGGCTAAACCAAGCCTGCGTGGAAAGGCTGAGGGATTCTGAGGTGGGGAAGGAGGATAGGGAGAAATGAAGAAGGCAAAGCAGGACCCAGTCACTGCTGATGTTCATCAGTTATACCCCGTAAGTGAGAAATTGCATGGAAGTGAAGAGACTATAGGGAAAGAAGTTTTGCTTTAGTGGGCTTCCCTTTGGTGTCCTCAGTCCCTACAGACATGGATGATAGAAAGTCAACATAGCTTAGATGCTTACTTCTTGCAGGAACACTGGAAGCTTCTAGTTTCACAGAGAATGGTAAATCAGTCAGGATCCCTCCCTGCCTCCCCTTCATGCCAACTTCAAGAGGAACCTGAGTTAAAGCTCCCAGGCCCTCCAAGGGCATTGCAGTGAGTAAGTAAAAAGTAGAATGCCAGTCCAGGGAAGTCAGAGCCCAGGGCCACATCTCAGGTCTGTGGACTCACAGGCAGTCCTCTAAAGCCACCCTGGCTCTCTGAAGGCTGAATACCAGCTTGTACTTTCTGCCTAAAGCTGTCATCCTGACCCACAGGCCAAAATGAAACAAGAGGCAGAGCCATAGATATTGATAAGGGAGATAAAAGACTGTGAAAACAGACTTTCTTCCACCATTTTTCTCTAGACCAATAAATGTTCAGTAAATCTTATGAGTTGCCTCTCAGGACTTCCCAACTTTATGAACAGATACAGCTAAGAGCAAAGCACAATTCTCCAGACTGTTATTTTTAAGCCTGCTGAGGTTAATTCTTTATTCTATCACTTATCTGAAGTTGTGCATGTTCAAGTTCTGCTCTGACAAAGGCCTTTGTCAGGAGCCCAGTTACCATGGTAGTGCCTCCAAAATAGAACAAGTCCAACACACATCAATAGATGGTACAATAAATAGAATAAGTACTACTTACAATACATTATTCAGTTTCTACTGGGTAGTAATTCGTGCAGAGAGTTGAAAATAGGTACACCTCCCCTCTTTATTTAATTAAAGGAAAACAATTCCACAAATCAGAGATGCATACTGTTTATATCAGAGTGGAACTTGAGAGGCTATGTGATTAAGACGTCAGAATCACGTGAATTTGCTAGGAAAATTTCACGCATTAAAGTTAGGACCTTTCAGAGAATCCCTGAACCACTTTCTCTTAAAACCCAACTTACGATGTAGTGTGGTTTGAGGCACTGGCTAAGTATGGTAACAAAGAATGGTACCCAACAACAGTAACAGTTTTCCCAATAGTAGCATAAGCATTCTTTTCTATTTGCCTATGGCCATCCTGGCTTATTCCTAGTGTCCCATCATACTTTTAAGTGTTGTGCTTCAGCCAAGAAATTATATAGGCATTCGAATTACAGATAATCATAGGGCTTAGAAGGTTGGTAGATAGGTATCTTTTAACACATCTCTATGGTAAATATGACTATTGCATGGTTTGGGCTGTTCCTGGGTAAATTCATGCCTTAGGGCCGCCAGTCTCTCATGTTCTGAGAGGAGAATGTACTGCCTTTGGAATCAGAGAGGCCTGAGTTCTAGAACCAACTTCACCCCTTACCCTATGCAAGTGCATTAGTCTTCATTTTATATACTCATATCTGTGTCTCACAGCTGTGTTCATGTTGCCATGTGGTGGTGTCTTGCTGAGTGGTGTTTATTATTGTTGCGTGTTGTCGAAGCTTGAATTAGAGCCACGAACAAACATTAAATATCTTGTTAAACTTGGTGAGAGTGGAAGAGACATCAGGGATGTGTTATTCCAAGTTTATGGGGATAAAGGTATGAAGAAAACAGTGTACAAATGAATTAAATATTTTTCTGAGGGGAGAGAAAGCATCACTGATGAAACGAGATCAGGACAGCCAGTCACAAGCAGAACTGATGAAAACATTGCAAAAATTCACGGAATTGTGTGTCAAAATGTTTGACTGACTGTGAGAAGCATAGCAGACCAATAAACATTGATAGAGAAACTGTTAGGAAAATCTTAACTGAAAGTTTTGCCACAAAAAAAAGGTGTGTGCAAAAATGATTCCAAAGGATCTCACTGATGAACAAAATCAAAGGAGAGGCAAGATGAAGTTTTGGGTCATGTTATCACTGGTGATGAAACATGGGTGTACCAATATCACCCTGAAACAAAGCATCAGAGGAACAATAAAAGTCTGCTAATCCTCCATGACTAAAGAAGTTCCATCAGTCCAAATCAAGAGGCAAAATGATGTTGCTAACCCTTTTTGATATCAGAAGGATTGTTCATTATGAATTTGTACCAGTTTACTATTTGGAAGTGCTGAAAAGGCTGTGTGAAAATGTTAGTCAAAAACAACCTGCGCTTTTGTCCAACAACTCATGTCTGCTGCCTCACAACAATGCACCTGCTCACAGGGCACTGTCTGTGAGGGAGTTTTAGCCAGTAAACCATATTAGAACACCCTCCCTACTCACGTGATCTGGCCCCAATCACTATCTTCTTTACCCAAAGATAAAGGAAATATTTCAAGGAAGACAATTTAATGGCATTCAGGACATCAAGGGTAATATGATGACAGCTCTGATGGCCATTTCAGAAAAAGAGTTCCAAAATTGCTTTGAAGGGTGGACTAGGTGCCGATTTCGGTGCATATCTTAACAAAGGGAGTCCTTCAAAGGTGACCGTAGTGATATTCAGCAATGAAGTATGTAGCACTTTTCCTAGAATGAGTTCAGAAACTTGTCAGACCTTTGTATACCAAGGTTATGAACCCTTACCAAGTTGTTTGTACAGCGCTGCCAACATAAGCGTGTGGTGGCAAGTTCGCAAACTTAACTGTTATCGTGTAACTGTGGCTGTAACACCCTCTAATTGGCTTTTTGTGAAAATTGAATGATGTGTAGGTACAAGTCCCGAGCACAATGTCTGGTCTACGGCATGACATTATTAGTATCCTCTTCTTTTGTTCTACAACAGCTATAGCTAACAGGGTAGACATCCCACACAAGACCGCTGGAGTCAGACCTAAAAGTGATAGAACCCTGGCCAAGGTCATGAATCTCTGAGGTTTCCTCCTTGACTCTGAAAGGTAGCCACCATTCAAAACATCTTGCAGGGCGTTGTGAAGAATAACAAAGATGACGAATGTTAAGTCACCTGGCATAGGTCCTGACAGTTAATAGACACTTGTCACAGGTTAGTTTTCCTGGGAAACGGACTCTGGGACGGTGATCAGCATATAAGATGCTTATTAAGGACTGCCCTTAGAATCAATACTTGCAAAGCTAAGACAAGGAAGCAGGGTTGGGAATGTGAAAAGAATGCAATGTAGTCAATTTGACAACTTGACAACTTGACTCCAAGTAGCCATTTTGCCTCCATGAGAGATGGTGCCACATCTAAGACTTATTTTGGCCTCTGCAATTGTCAGGTTGGACATTCAGCAGTGTCTTCACTGGTGGCCCATGCCTCAGCTTCATCCCTGACACTGTGGACTTTTCACTTATACACCCTATGTGCCTTTACTGAAATGACAACTGACAGATGCTGCCTGAGATTAGTGGACCAAAATATTTTGTCTACTTGATAGTTGAGTGCCTCTTTTAGGGGTGAATACTCTCTGAAGAATGACATGGTGTGACACCCAGTTTCATCCTCTCAGCTTTTCTTTCAGCACACTGATATTTTAGAGCAGTTTTAGATTTACAGAATAATTGTGAAGATAGTACAGAGAATTTCTGTATATCCCTCACCCAATTTCCCCTATTAACATCTTACATGTGTACAGTACATTTGTCACAATTAATGAACTGATATTCACACATTATTATTACCTAAATCCCATTCTTTATTCAGATTTCCTCAGTTTTTCTCTAATTTCCTTTTCTGTTCCAGGATCCCATCCAGCACCTCACATTACCTTTGGTGTCATGTCTCTTTAGGTTCCTCTTGTTTGTGAAAGTTTCTTAACTTTTTTGTTTTTGCTGATTTTGACAGGTCTAAGGCAGATATCTTATAGAACATTCCTCAGTTGGCATTTGCCTGAGCTTTTTATCATGGAGCAATATGCTTTGGGCAGAAGACCACAGAGAGCTATGGACCATTCTCATGACATCATTTACAGGGTGCATGCTATCAGTATGACTTACCACTGTTGATGCTAACTCTGCTCAACTGGCTGGAGATAATGTTTGTCTGGTCCTCCATTATGAAGTTACTCTATTTTTACTTTCTTCTTTTTCCATCTTCTGCCACCTTGAGAGTGGAGGAGTAGTTACATAAATTATTCAGAATTGTTTGACATGGGAGATTTGTCTATTTATTCAATCATTTATTTGTATAGTAGGGACTCGTAGATGTTTATTTTATACTTTGGGCAATAAACCAATACTACATTATTTATTTTGTTGTTCAAATAATTCCAGCTCTGGCCATTTGAAACTCTTTTAGTTGGCTTCTGGATCCTCATTATTATCAAGTTTTTGTTTTATTTCTGTTTTATTATTTTTTATTTTTTTGCTTTTGTTTTTGAGCACTTTCTTACTTTCATGCATTTTGACAATTAAATTCATGAACTCATTCTAGAAAAAGTGCTACAGACCTCACTACTGAATATCACTATGGTCACCTTTGAAGTACTCCCCTTGGGAAGCTATGCACTGATGCCAGCACCTAGTCCACCCTTCAAAGCAATTGTGGAACTCTTTTTCTGGAATGACCACCAGAGCTGTTTTCATATGACTCTTGATACCCTTAATGTCATCAAATGTCTTTCTTTCAATATTTCCTTTATCCTTGGGTAAAGAAAAAAGTTATTGGGGGCCATATCAGATAAGTAGGGTTATCTGTTATTTGTGTGCTGGTTAAAAACTCCCTCAAAGACAGTGTTGTGTGAGCTGGTGCATTATTGTGATGCAAGAGACATGAGTTGGTGAAAAGTTCAAGTTGTTTTCAGGTTTTTCATGTAGCATTTTCAGGACTTCCAAATAGTAAAGTGGGTTGATGTGGGCCCATTTGGTACAAATTCATCAAGAAAAATCCCTCTGATATCAAAAAAGTTAGCTCTCATGAAGGGCACATACTTGGTTTAACATCGTTTTGACTCTTGATTTAAACTGATGAAAGTTTTTTGATCATGGGGAATTGGCTGACTTCCATTGTGTACTTTGATGCTCTGTTTCAGGGTTGTATGGGTACACCCATGTTTCATCACCAGTGATAACACTGCCCAAAACATCATCTTGCCTCTCCAAAAGGTGTTGGTAAACTTTGACTCTCCTTTGCTTTTGTTTAACAATGTGCTCCTTCGGGACCATTTTTGTAACACCTTTGTCATGGCAAGATTTTTCAATTAAGATTTCCCTAACTGTTTCTCTATTGATGTTCACTTGGTCTGCTATGCTTCTCACCATCACCCAATGATTTTGATGCACAATTCCACGAATTTTTGCAATGTTTTCATCAATTCTACTTGATACTGGCTGCGCTGACTTCTTGTCATCAGCAATACTTTCTCTTCCCTCAGGAAAAGAAAAAACATTTAATCTATTTGTACACTGCCATTTTCTTCATAATATTATCCCCATAAACTTGGATTAACATGCTCCTGACTTCTTTTCCACTCTTGCCAAGTTTAACAAGAAATTTAATATTTGCTTATTGCTCTATTTCAAGCTCTAACATTCTTGTAACAGCACACAAAAACAGGCAACAACAATAATGAATGCTACCCAGCAAGACACCACCACATGTTGACATGAACACAGCTGTGAGACACAGATACACCAGGGTTATGACACCTTACTGAGTTGTACAGTGCTGCCAGTGTAAGAACACAGTAGCAAGTTTAAGAACTTAATTGTCAGACCTCATAGATATTCCAGGTTTATCTTGTATATTTTCTGCCCCAGTCCTAGAATCAGTTATTTCTCCAAGGAGCCCTGATCCCTTTTATTGGAGGATAGTTCGGAAACCAAGATCTGGGTGGTAGGTACACTCATTGTAATTAAGATGTCATTGCTTCCAGGTCCCCTCTCTCAGCTGACAGATCAAGGAGATATATGTGGAAATACTAACCAGTGTTAGTGTATTAAATATAACCATATCTATAAATATTTCTATATATAACCACACATATCTATATTGAGCCAAATACGGGTTCATATTGATGTCTCCGACTCTAATCTATTATCACACAGAATATTCTGGCCTCCAACAGTGTAAAATCTGGCTCTTACCATTTACTGAATTGTTTAACCCAGATATACATGTATAGTGGTTTCAGAATTGTTAATCCACACCCTCATGGACTCCACCTATTTTAAAGTGACTAAGGTCAACCTTTTATTTCTCTAAATGCATACTTTATCCTGTGATACAATGTCACACTGAAGCTTCACCCTAGAACATTTTCGTTTTGTCAACTGACACAATATTAAGCATTGTTAGTAGAGGGCACTAGAGTGACACTTGGAGAGACAGAAAGAGGAAAGGCCTTCTCTTCCTGGTTCTATGTGTCCTCCCCTGCTTGCTCCTGTGGCAGTATAGCAGCAGGCAGGATGAAGGACAGTAACATTACTTTTTCAGCAAATTATTCTATCAGGACTGGCTTCATGGGCATGTAACCAGTGTAGTCACACAGGACCCCATTCTCCTAAGGGGCAGATACTTGGTTTAATATTCTGTTGATACCATCTTGAAATTTTTAATGATTTTATCTCTGAACTTATGCCTTGTAAGTGAAGTCCAATGGGGCAACAGAACATGTATGTGAGCTGGGAAAAGAATCAGGTAACAGTGTACACACAAGGGCTCATGTCCATGGGCACAGCAGGCAGTATTCAGGATGCATGCCAAACAGTTGGCCTGGCTACCTGGTACACACAAACATGCTTGGCACAGGTCAGGGCCCTAGACCCCAAGGGGTGGCCTGGGCTGGAATGGCAGCAGTAGCAGCAGAAGCAGAAACAATGGTGGCAGCCACAGCGCCTGGTAATCTTTTTCTTAATTCATCAGCTCTCATTAGTGTCAGTGTATTTTATGTGTGGCCCAAGACAATTCTTCTTCCAATGTGGTCCAGGGAAGCCAAAAGTTTGGACATCCCTGGGCTAGAGGTTGAATGAATTTCCAATGCCTAATGATTTCATCAATCATGCTGTAATGAAGCTCCCATAAAAGCCTAGACGGACAGGGTTTGAAGAGCTTCTGGGCTGGTGAACACTTGGAGATTTGAGACAGGGGCGAGTGGTGTGCCAGAAGATGGCATGAAAACTCTGTGCCCTTGCCCCACACCTTGCCCTATGCATCTCTTCCACATGGTTTTTATATTTTTAAATAAGGAACCAGGAATCTAGTAAGTAAAATTTTGTCTGAGTTCTGTGAAATTATCTAGCAAATAAATTAAACCTCTAAGTATAGCCGCTGGTTGGTCAGAAGCCCAGGTGACAACCTGGACTTGCGGTTGGCCTCTGATGTGTGTGTGTGTGTGTGTGTGTGTGTGTGTGTACGCACGCACATGTGTTCACAGTCTTGTAGGACTGAGCCCTTAACCTGTGTCATCTGGCACTAACTCCAGATCATAGTGTCAGAATTTACTTGAACTGTGGTACATTCAGTTGGTGTTCAAATATTGCTTGGATGTATGGGGAAACCACCATTCTCCTAACCACCGCCTCTAGCACACATGCATACGTGCGCACACACACACACACACACACACACTGAAATTGGGACCAGCACTCCTTAGAAAGCATACATGTGGACATTGCAATGAAGAATATCAGGGAGTTCCTAGAATTGTTTAAATAGTTTAGAATCTCTGGTTTTGAAACTTGCTGCAAAATTGGAAAGTAAACATCCATGGGTTTAGAAATAGAAATTAAATTTAAAAATTGTTTTGTCCAATGGAAAATAACAGTAGTTTCATATGAACTTCTTAATAAACTAATTACTAACAAGAAAGGCAATTTTAAAATTAATACTTTCTTATCATTGAAAAATACAGCAATAGACTGTATAATAGGCATTTTGAATTATATACAAATCATGGAGTCACTTTTGGTTTCTTGTACAAACTCCACAAGTTACAGGAAATGTCAGAGGAAACATTAAAGTGCCATCATATAAATTTATGTTTAAAATTAAATTCAGACTACACAGAAATGACTTGTATAAAGAGTTAAATCTCTTCAGAAAAAGATTTAGAATTAGCTGTACTAAGGTCTTATTTTGAAATAATTTATCAGAAATTTGTTCCTGCAATTATAGCCTGTAACCTACTTTTATCAGCTCTAGTAATGGTTGCATCAGCAGAAAGATCCTTCTGAAAATTAAACATTATTTTTGATCTTACATTTATCAGGAACAACTGTCATTGCTTTCAATTATATCATTGAAAATAAAGTTGCTAAGTTTTGATGAATTTGAAGAAAAGTGAGCCAGAAAAATTGCATGATCAATCAAGATATTACATTAGTAAAAGCTTATTTATTGTACTATATAAAATTGTGCCACCCAAAATATTAAGAAACTCCACGTGACCTTTCTTCCCAGCACTTTACCTCTAATACCAGAGGGTCTCTTGGGCCCTATGGCTCAAGTAGTAGGGCTGTTTGCACTGCACTGTAGACGTGTAACAAGACCCTTTCTTGTTATGAACACTTGAAGTTGGCAGCCTTTCAGGTCACCCGGTGTGGGAGAGAGACCCTAGGGTCCTCTTATATTTACACGCTGTGTAATTTCTTCCCCTTGAGTGTGGGCAGGACCTATAATTTTCTTTTAACCAATAGATTATAGCAAATGTGATGGGATGTCACTTCTTATCATCCATCCTTGATATTCTTAATGGTATAAGTTGAGTAGAATCTCTGTTAGCCAGCCATCTATTCTGCCTCACAAGTATGCTATATTCCATTAATCCCCATAACTCTCTGCAGGTAAGGTCCTGCTGTCTTTCCAACCTTGCCACTCAATATTATAATTCTTTTCCTCTGGCTTCTGATGGTTAAACATGGCTACTTGGCTTCTATTGTTTAGGGTCCTATTATCGCCATTGTTACCAGTGAGCCTAACTGGGTAACTGTCTATCCTACTGTCAGCTCTGGCCCAAGAGAAGAGCCAGAGCTGATACTAATACTGGTGACTTCTTTCCTGTGGTGGGTTGGAGGTTCACCCTCCTTTGGAGTTGGGCTACTCTGAAGAATGAACCTAACACCTGATGGTCCTCAGATGTTTGAGTCCTTTCCCTGTGGATGTGGGAATCCTTTTGTAAATTGATAAAGAGGTCTTGTGGCTTTCACACTAAACTCTCCATTGGAAATTAATGCTTTCAGCTTTCCCTAGAACTTTAACTTAGCAAGAGCCACCAAGTTATTTTGTCTTATAGTTAATATTTCTCTCAAATTACTCAAAGTTCTCATAAATCTCACCACCTAACGCCATCCAAATTTATCATCAGTAAAATTTTTGAAGAATTTTATGGCTGTTTTTTTTACAAGGGGATATGTGAACTCCTCCTACCACTAGTGATGGGCCTTCATTTCTAGTAAGCAGCACAGTGATCTAGCTCCAAAACCTATCTTAACACCTAATTTCCCAGACCATTCCTAATACAGTAGACTCTCTGTTAACCAGAATTCAAACAACTGACACTCTCAAGCAACCAGCATAAAACTTTGCCGGCTGCTTGGGATTTTTCCAGTTGCTTAAGAGCTCTTGTTGCTTGTGTCTGCCGATCCCCATGGATACCAGTTAGCTGAACGTCTACTGTATCTACTGTGATAGAGATTATCATGAAGGAGACTTATTAGAGTATGTTGTTCACATCAACACTTAGGGAAGGGAGAATGAAGAAGAAACATTGGCCAGACAGAGAAGTTGAGCAACTTTCAGGCCCACCAACAGCCATGGCCAAAGCCATAGGGACCCTGAAGCTAGAAGACCCATCAGAGTTGGCCTGAGATGGCCAGGATTTTATATTGTTATATTAATCAGACATGAATGTGGGACATCAGAGGACATGAGGGCTCTAATATGGGAAGGACACCTAAAAGTACTGTGGGTGAAGCCTACCTGCAAAAACACTCCTAGCAGTTGGGGCAAAAATGCTGTCATTAAAGGGGCTCTTAGGTAATGTATCACTGTATCCATCACAATAATTAATGAATTTAATTTCTTTCCTTCTTTCTTCATGTGTAAAAGTCAGGTATAGTATGAGAAATATGCACAGCTCCTACTTGACATGCTGCAAAGTACTGGGCATCTGGTGAAAAAAAATTATTATCCTAAAAACCTGTGGAATGCAGGGTGAGCCTCATGAACAGGTCAGTTAGGTAGTCTCTTCAATGTTTAGAGTGACTCAGAGAAGTTTTAGGCCTCAAAGTTTCTACTCAACTTAAAAATCTCAACTGCAACCTTAATTTCATCCCCTTGCCCTTCTCTTGTCACACTCTTAAAAATAAATCTGGGTAATTATAAAACTTCATGAATGCAGTAATTGAAGGTAAAAATCTCCTACTTAAATTCCATATGTGAAAGACCACTTCCTTCACAAAAGAAAGCCTAAAAGCTAATTGAACAACTAGAGTAGAGTTCTTAAAATCTATTTCATTAGAATCCTTGAGGATGATCCCAAAAGATAAAATCACTGCAGTGCCGCTCAATCCTAGGTGGGGGTAGGTGACGGGTGGGGTTTCATATTTGTTCCCTCAACCTGTGTAGCCAGATGATGGTACATGGAATGTAGCTCTGAGATGTCCCTCCTGCTTGCATATTTACGTCCAGAGTTACTATGGCAACACCTAATCACAGATTTCTCTTACCTAATAACCCACAAACAAGGTATCCTCAGAAAACACAAACCCTGTACACCATCAGTGGATATGAACAGACTTTGGGAAGGACTGATTTTACTCTAACCCACTTCTGCTACAAAAATTTGCTCTGGTTTCTGAGTTAGTGTGTCAGTTTTGTGTGTCCTGCTCCAATTTGATAAAGATTTTTGTTTTTAATTAGCCAGTTAGGTCTCCATGATAGGGGGTTGAGAGACTGGGAGGGATAGAGATTTATAAGCCTGGTAGTCCTGTGCTTTGAATTCCATCTGTCTACAATCCTATGACCCAGGGCAGTTTCTCAGCCCCTAAGAAGCAGAGACCTGATTTTAGAGAGAAAGAATTCCCCCAAAATCTGATTTCTTCTTTCCCACTTCCTTCAAGGTGGGGAGGTATGAAAACCACCTGTCACCATGAGGAGTCAGAACTAGGAACCAGGACTGCACAACAGATGGAGAGACCCAGGCGGACTCGGTAAAGAGTAAGGTATGAGGACCATGCCGTATCTCCTTTTCCCATTTTCTCCTTTTATACATTTTAACCTTTTAACATAAACTTTCCCCAGGATTCTTATTCCTGTGGCTCTTTACTTGTTATTCCAATTTACTCATAGATGTGCTAAATGAATATAGTAAATGACTGTGGAAGGTTGACCAGATGGCTTGATGACTTCATTTACTCTCCCTTTGGGAAAACAATTGAAAAAAATCCCAGCTACTCGTTCTCCTGCAGGCAGGGGTGTGCAGTGATCACTTCAGAAAATGAAAAGACAAGCATGTTTATTGTGTGCCTGGAAGCTCTGGGGATCCTGGAGACTCTTTCTGTTCTACCATTTCATTCAAGAATACAAGAAGTTAATTGTACACCTTCCTGAGGGGAAAAGGGCATGTTGTATTTCCCAAATATCAAGATCTTCCTTTTAGGATTAGAATATGGAGTTGACACAGAGAAAATACTTTCAAGATGTGGTGGGGGAAAAAAAAACATTTTAAGACTCCAGTTCTTTAGAACTTGCTATTATTATTTAGCACCTGCATAGCTTCGTCTATGCGTAGGGTAGCAGTGTCTACCATTTCTCAGAGAGCATAGCCCACACATCCATAATCAAACACAAGTTTTCCTGAAAGATACAGAAAGAATGTATGGGAGAAGATATAAGAACGCATCCCAAGAGTTTCAAAATATTTCCAGACACGAGAGCTTTAAAGAGCAATTTCCTGCTTGGGGATCTCCAGGCTTCTCAATCAGAAATTCAGGCACACTGCTTTGCATTTCCCATTCACACTGGATCCACTCCCGTGGGAGTCCAGCAGCAGAACTGGCTTTCTCTGCCGTGAAGAAACATTTAGACAACCAGTGCAGAAAGACCAAACCGGGGAGTGGACCAGACATTTGCAGTCACACCTGGGTTCTGATCCATTCCCGACTCAGTGATGTGCTCTCTGTGCCTCAGTTTCCCCATTTGTGAAATGGAGTTGGCAATATTTACTTCAAATGGCTAGTGCAATAACTAAATGAACATAATAGGCAGTAAACTCCCTGTACAAAGGAGACATTTAATAAATCCATACGCAGTTAACTCAACGAGAGCAGGACTATCTTGACTACCAGCACTTCCTGGTGCCAGATACATAGCAGGATTTCAAGGATACTTGAGGAATAAACAAATCATATTCATTTCTTTCCATTTTTCATCACTGTCACCCTAAAAACTAGAGAAAAATTTTCACCTCCTATGAAGGGAGGACAATATTTCCTTATTAGAGAAAAGCCACATCAGAGCCTCATTTCCTAGATGCGCATACTCTAATATCCTATTGGTGGGTGTGTCAACTGACCTACATTAGAGAACAATTTGGAAATGTAGCCAACTAAATTTGAATGTGTGTGCACCTTGAGACCACCAATTCCATATCTAGGCATATATCTCTAATAATATATTTATATATGAGGCTACATACAAAGGGGGACTCCCCAAAACAGATGCAATGCACCTATTGAGATGCTTCTTCCACTGTTTGATGCCTTTTAGTGTTGCTACCATTTTTTGTTTCACTTCTTCCACATCTGCAAAACATCTCCCTTTGAGGACTTTCTTCATCTGGGGAAACAAAAACAAAAGTCGCTGGTACTAGAGCAGGTGAATAGGGAGAGTAGGGAATGGAGTTCATGCCATTTTTTGGTCAAAAACGTGCAGTGTGGGCAGGTGCATTCTCATGCTGCACATTGTTTGTGTCAATCACCCATCATGGAATGGGCAAACATTGAAAGGGTCTTCAAGAAAAATTCACCAAAGCCAAATGCAGCCTCTCACAACAACACCAGCTGGTGGTACACACTGATGCAGATGGGTTCCTAGAACACTCACTTAGTGGAGGAAGCTTATACTACAAGAGGCCCACCCTCCAGAAGACAATTCTGGTTTCTTTGGGGTCCCCCCTCATATACCAAAACATTGATGTTTGTTAGAAAGCAATGGAAAACCACCTAAATGCTGAGATCTTTTCCCCAACTTGATGCTAAGGTACACTCAGCATCTTAGCATCCAGCCTCTATAGCTTTAAACTGAGTCTTTGAGCATCTGTGCTTTATCTTGATTTATTTTGTGCATCTGTTAGCAAGACGGCCTAAAAAAGTATCCGAAAAGCTTAAGAGAGCTCATGAGAGTACTAAGGCTTATCATAAAACTGTGCATAATTAAGTGTTTACATTGTAATGAATGAAATAATGACATTGTGAATGTGTTGTTTGCCTGTGTCCATCTTTCATGCTATTTTCACACAGAAAGAGAAGCTTAAAAACTGCCATAGTTACTATTGGTTCTGATAGTAGCTAAGTGGTCTTTTTTAGTCAGTATCCAATATGAATGAAATGGAAAGTCTATTGTTGGAGTGGATTGATGGGTGCAAAAGGTGTGCTGTTCCATTATCTTATACTTAAAGAGAAACTGATCAGTCTTTAATGAGTAAAACTACATTGTACATACATTATTTCTACTTTATACAGGCTGTGTATTTTGTTGTATCATTCCTGCTTTTACCATGTGTCAGAGTTATCTTAGATTTATGTGTTATTGGTATAACTTGGGAGCTTGTTTTCCGGGTCTGGGAACACCGAAATTTTTTTACGTAAATTAATGGTAATCGCTTCTTTGCTATATGGCATTGTAGTTCACTGGAAGATTCATAGGGATGTTCTTCTTGCAGATTGCAGGAAAAATCTGTATTGCTTAGGGGTAAAAATATACAGAATTAAAGTATAAAACTGCAAGGAATAATACACACTGTATTCAGAATGTGCATTCCCTCTCAGATAGAAGGAAGGCATTAATATCAGAGAAGACAGCACAGAGGAATTTGACACGCGAGTATTGGTGATGTTTGCTGTTTTAGAAAGGAGGTGGGCACGAAGGTGTGTTCTTTTCACACGTCCCTGAAAATGAAAACGTAAGCTATTATAAGAAGAACTGGCTCTTACAGCACTAGCTCCACCTCTCCATTCTAAAGATAAGCAACCTTAGGCTCGGAGAAGTGAAGTCGTTTGCCTAAGGGTGTACAGTCAGATGGTGACAGAGTTTGGAATCCCTATTTTCCAAGTCCCCTGCCAAAAGTTTTACATTACTCTTTGTAACTGTGTTTGGTCCAGTTCCTTTGTCTTTCTTACAGCGAGAAAACCAAACATACCTGTGAGCAGGGGTTCCCATTTATCACAGGTGACCAAGCAGAAGAGGTGCACAGAAGTGTTCCTGGGTCTGGGAAGACGGGATGTTCTTAAAGAGTTGTTCAGGCGGGTTTGCAAAGGCGTTGGTTTCCCTGCCTTAGAAGGACCGAGGGCATCAGGGTCATCTGGACTTGCCCAAACTTTTACTCCCAGTCCCTAAAAAACTAGGACTAAAGGTGGCAAGACTGGGTTTACTTTTAGACTTGTGGACATTTAGACTTGTAGGAAATTTTAAAGGTTTATGTCCTTGGAACTCTCGAGGTAGGAGAACATAGGTTAAAATTTCAGGGTTCAGCAGCATTATGGCAACAGGTTTGTGAATATACAAACGAACCTCATGATTACTTCATGTATCCAAAAGCAGACACAAATGGCACCCTAGTAAGTTCATATCAATGCCATTCTACCTCTCTGACTTCAGTACTCAAGTCTACTGCACAACGAATTTCTGCTCTACACTTCCAAGTTCTCCCTTCCATTCAGTCTCAAAGCAAATCTGGAAAGTTAACTTTGCCTTTTTACTGATAATAAATTCATAAGGGTATGAGTGTCTTTTCCTCTTTTCTACATTCTGACACCTTTCTGGTTTTTTAACCACAGTGTTTCATGCACATCTTTGTGTTCCATGTGTGCCCTAGAGACGTGGAGCACTTTGATATCTTGATGGAAAAAAGTTGGAAGGTTTCCCTATTAAACCAACCCTCACCTTTACCTTAGGGACTTTCTCAGTCTCCTTCCCTCATCCATGAGTCATGTAGCACTTGCTCTGTTGTGGCAACAACCTGTCACTGCCCCTCAGAACAGGGCACCCCCAGCCAGCTGCACGTCCCCATTCCCTCCCCAAGCACAGTGAGCATTCAGCGCAAGGCCAAGGAAGAGCCGAATTCATCTCCCCTTATCTCTCCTCCTGCTCTTCTGTTTAAAAAGTTCTACATTGTTTGGACTTGGTCTTTCTCTTTATCTCTTCTCCATTTACTCTTTTTCATATGCCTGCATTGGAATTTCCTCAACAAACTTCTCTAACACAGATTCGTTTCTATTGGAGTTTTTTCAAGAACATTTTATGGGTAGGGTGCAGTTATTGGGTCTACACTTATTAATCCACAGACATTTCTACCGACCTGCAAAAGTGTTACATGCCCTCAAGGGCCACCACAGGCTTGGGTCAGATAAAATTGGAGATGCAGAAGCCCTGGAGGTAGTTTTCAACCTTAGTTGAAATTCAGACTTCCCCGATCTTGTTTCTTAATTTGCCTGTTTATTCATTCAGGCTGGGACCCAGTACCAATGATAGGTTCCTACATCAGGGTAAGTCTATGTACCTTGTTTCTCTTCATATAGACTCTTCAGTAGAAGTGTGTGTGGTATTTGGGGAACAAGTTAGACTCTGTAACCAGCTCAAGTGAGGCCCACTGGGCCCCCCAGGAAGGAGGCCAAAATGGGGAAGGCCAGTCGTCTTATGCTGTGTGCAGGATTGTGGTCCAGCGACATCCAAGCCTTTACAAGAAGGAAAAGCAAACCGAGTGAAAAAGCACAGGTCTTTTCTCTTGGCCATTGCTCCATGCACAAAAATGGCCCCAGTGGCAAAGCAAGGCTAGGTTAACCAAGAGCAAAGCCCAGATGGTGGGCCAGAGGGCTACTTGAACGGCATTTCACGTCCATGAGCAGCCTCAAATGAGGTTACACTGAGAGTCCCCAAGAAGCATTAAAAGGAATGAAAGGAGATTCTCATCATACAACTGTGATCTTAGGTCTCATTCCCAGGCCTCATTTCCCTTTTCATAATAAATTAATAGTTTTAGTAAATTCTGAAAAGTTTTTGGGACTGAATAATTACATCATTATTATACTTCTATTTGCTAAATGAAAAATGTAAAATAGTCTTCAGTTTTTATAATCATGTGTTATTATTTATTCATTTTTAAATATACTTTGAAAATACACATGTTTTAAATATACTTAAATGTTACTGAAATATATCTATCTATATGTTAAACACATGTCTTGGCAAATGTTGCTTGTTTTCTTCCTAACTGTAAGGATCACTGAAGGTGTGGAAGCTGAGGTAAAAGGCAAGTTGATATCTTTGGAATTTCCCTTTTTACTCTGAATTTTCCTTCAGAGGGGTTGAAATATAAGATTGTAGAGCTCACAAAAATGAAGCAGTAGGATGATTCTTTGATCTTCTGAGCATAATTATATTTACTTCATTTTTTTTTTCACCAAAAGAAGCTGCAACACAAACCCCATAAGTTGGCCTGGGTCTTGCTGAGAGAAGATACAGAGGAAGAAAATGGTCTATCACAAACAAAACCAAAAAGAAAAAAGAAAAAAAAAGCCACAAAGGACCAAACAAAGACATTGCTGGGGCGGGTGGGAGACAGAGAAAAAAATATGCAAGAAACACCGTATTTCTTTCATAAGTATTTGGGGCTTTGGATGTCATGTTTGATGTATACCTGGTGACAAACTCTTTTCTCGTGGTGCAAGTTGGTAACTGGACGTTCCACTCAGGTGAAACCACAAACTAATTCTCAGACAACACACTAACCGGTAATTCCCACCTCACCAAGGGCCATAGAGACCCCCAAGCTACTTGGTGAATTCCAAGAGATCGGCTGCCTGAGGATTCCTTCATATCGTTGGGGAATGGTGGGTTGCCACAAAGACAAAACAATTTCCACCCAAACCCCGCATCTGTGGGCCACCTGGGGGCAAATCTGCTGCCACCTCCTCTTGAGTCCTTCTTGCCACTCTCCACCTGCCTGCTCTGCTCTTCCAGGTCCTCAGGTTGTGTCTATTGAAGCACTCAGAGCTCTAAGCTGATGAAGGACAATTGACATTTTGTGCAAAAAAAAAAAACTTTTTTAAGGGTGGCCCAAATCTAAATCAGATGAATGATGAAACAAACAATACTTTTCTACTTCTGTCCTCACCTCAAATCCCTGACAAATACTTCTGGAAGGTTCCCAGTTGGTGTCTCGCATGTGCTCTATAAACCCATTCTTGTGGCTATAGGTTAGCATGCTGATGCCTCCTGGACCTAGGATGTACCAGAGGCTTTGATGTACAGGTGACAATGATGATGCCAAGAGTGTACATACCTGGGTCGCTCATTTCCTCTGAGAGGTTGTTCTCAGAGGCCCTTAAGGTCATAAGCCATCCCAACCCTGTGTGTTTACAATTTCAATATCTCTGTCCCTATTTCCTTTTACTTTTGAAGTTGCTGAGTTGCTGTTGCTGTGACCTTGCAGTATTAGGATCTTACTCAGATTCTGATAAGATGGCTCTCTAATTCTTGACTCACTTTTCATTACATTGTTTTCTAGCTGAGCTGCAGAGCATGTAGAGTGATAGGGCTGTGTTGTAATCACTCCACTTCCTTAACTCATGCTCCAAATTTGTGTGCCTCAAACCCTTCCCAGAAGACTACTTGGGGCCTCTTGCAAATTGACCCCAGCTCCTTCAAAGACCTCAGCACATGCCCTCACCCTTTTGTAATCTGATTCCTTCAATGGGCGTTCTGACAGAATCTGTGCCATGGGTATGCCCTATACACCCCACAGATATCTAATAAATGTTTGTGAAAGAAATCAGTCACTTGCATTGAACCTGGGAAGTCCTGGCAATATGTTGCTTATGGTTGGTCCAAGGGATGTGTCTGCCACCCCACTTTGAGGGTAAAGAGTGAAACAGATGAGGTAACAGGACTCCATGTCAGGGTTTTTTTCTCAAGTTTGTCTCTACAGGAAAACTTCTTGAGAAAAAGTCAGCATGACGGCTGTTCTCAGTGCTCACTGTACATGAGGATTATCTCAAACTCCACCTTAAGATAATCAGTGTCAATTACTCTGGGGTTCAGCTCAGGCCTTAGAGGTTTCTTTGGTCCTCCAGTGAACCTCATGCGCTTGAAGTCTCCAAGTACTGCTTCAGAGTAAGCACATAAACGTACAGACACATAAAATTCTGAAGAGGATTCAAGCAACTTACTTTATCATGTTTACTCTTATAACACTTTCCTAGTGTATCAAGATATTAATTTTGGAAGTGACAATGTTCACTGTAGCCATTCAAACAATAAAGATGCACATCAAAATAAGGTACAAATACCATCTTATACCTCACTCTCCCCCTGCCAGACCAGGAAGCAATATTAATAATGTCCTGTTTACTCTCTCAAACCTTTCTCAATATTCATGAAAATTCTATGCCCACACATACACAAGTTATTGGCTAATTCACTTGGAAACATAATGTCTTTCTTGCATTGCTTTGAACATGACCAATCTCCTTTTCCGGTAGATATGTCCTTTGCCTTGGGGAGAATTATGTTTTTTACCGAAGGAACCAGAAAAGCCAGGTCACTGTGCTCCTTCTGACAAACAAAAATAGAATCTTTAACAGATTAAAGATAGATTAATACAAAAATAGACTATTATGTTTGGCAAGAGAGAAACTTTTTCTAAATTTTTAAGCAAGCTATGCTGGGCTGTCCCTTATTGACTCAACATCACCATTCTGCTTTTCCGAGTTCTTCTCTGCACTGCAGAAGGGACCCAGAAAATAACATTCTCCAGAGTCTTTTTCTCTACACAATTCTGGGTCTGAGTCTGCCAGGAAGAGGAGCATTTCTATGTGGTTCACAAGGTGATGGGAGATATTGAGAAGCCTGCAGGCTATCACGGGCCTAGTAGGTCACCAAGGTTGGGGTCTTAGCAATAACATTGTAGCTCAGATCAGCAGGACAGGAGAACCCAATTACACTTGTTTATTCAAGAAAAACTCTCATGTACTGATGGTGTGCCTGACACAGCTCTGGGTTCTGAGGAGGTAAGAATGAACCAAACAGCCCCTAATTCCTGTCCTCATGGAGCTTCCCTTTGAGTGGGCACTTCAGCAGAGACCACGCTGTGTTCAGTAATAAATACGACAATGCTTTTCACCCAGAGCCCAGTGGAGAAGAACAGCACCTGGATGGCCACCTTTGCCTATTGTCCCACTGTCAGTCACAGACTTCAGCAACAATCTCATCAGTTACCATATTGAAAGGGAGAGGGAGAGAAGAAGAGTTAAACTTTGAATTTACAGTCTAGTTACCCACAGAGAAACCATGCTAAGTTGGGGTGGGAGGTGCTTTATATGCACAAAGAGACTGAGATATCAAAAAATTCATTAATTAGCAAGTTTAAGTTTCCCATTCTCTACACACTTGGAGATTCAGAAGGAAAATTTAATTACTTACAGAAAATAAGCTCATCCAAGTCACAATACTTAAAAGTTCACCATTATTTCATATGCAGATTTATTTTTGTTTTTGGTTTGTAAAAATGGAATCCTGCTCTCTAAATTGCCGTTCATTCCTCTCTGTGTCACCCTGGAGAATCTGCCCAGCAGTTCCTGCTACTTTGATCGTTTGCAGTAGGTGTTGCGAAGGACATAGGATATTACTGGTAAGAGGGTCTCTGGCCCTAGAGAGGCTTCCAGAAGGAGAGAGTCACCCTGGAGAATTTTTGCAATTATTGCAATTATGCCAGTAAATGAGGATTATATGTACTGAGCAACAGTGCAGGGCAGTTGCATGGCGAGCTCACCCACTTCGCGTCTAAGTCGGGCAGCACAGTTCAGAACTGTGTCAGGAAAGGCACCAAAACTATGACTTCAGGTGTTCATGATGAAGCACAGAACTAATATGGGCTGATTCTAAGGAAGGAGAAGGCTCAGAGGGTCACTGCAAGGTAGTAAGAATCTGAATTACAAAGGAAGGAAGTCTTCTGACACTCAAGTTTGGAAATTCACTACTTATAAAATATTTACAAGAAGGCCTCATGAGTCTGCTTATAGAGAGAATGTGAGTGAAGAAAGGACTGAGTAAATGAGACTCACTGGGTTTCTCAGGGTGAGGGAAGCATCCTGTTGTGTTATGAAAGGTTATTTGGGGTTATAAGGGCATAGTGCATTAAATAATATAAAACCTCATAGCAAAAAGTGGTTCTACTTGCAAGTTTCTTCATACATTCTGATTCCCCAGAGGAGGAAGACCCAGTGCAGGACTATTATTTGATCAACACTTTCTAACCCTTACCAGTCTCAGGGCAAGAGAGAGAGAATGAGTAAGACCCAGGCTGAGAGGCTGCAGCAGGCAGCGTCTAGCCAGACATTTGTAATTCACAATGTTTCCTTTGAATTAATCTTTATTGGTGGTTTTTATTTATGCATAGTCTTGTTTTTCATTTATCTGTTCATATGAAATCTCTTTTAGAAATATACTTATTTGCATAAAAATGAGAATAGAGATGAAGAAAAGTATTGATGAAGTAGCATATGGCAAAATGTTAAGTGTATTCATTAAACAACAGATGTTTGAAAAACAGTGTTAACAGTAAACAATACATACAGGTATATCATGATCCCTTAAATATTTGTTTCTTAAACTTGGTCAAGTGTGTCCCTTATTTACAGTCGTACTTGTTAGCATATTACTTCTTCATTGATGCTTAAAAACAAGGCATTTCTCCCAATGCAAGGGCATATGTCACTTTCTCAATGGCGTAAGTCAAATTTAATGGGGTTTTATTGTAAAAGAAACCTAACATGGACTATTAGTCCCCAATAAAGGAACATTCCACCAAGAAAATCATTTTATGATCAACAAATTTAGATGAGGGTACTTGTTTAACCTTTTTGCTGTGTTGTTCAGATATATCTGAATGACTATTTCCACCCACTGACTGTGACGTTCGAGTTGGCCCCATGAGCTCAAAAAAATTTTTCTGTCTATTATATGTATATTTTCCTGTAATTTTGTGTTTTTTAAGAATGAATACAATAGGAAATTTTTA
>PVJL010006120.1:0-29525 GCA_004026885.1 Lyroderma lyra
CAGACCCTGCACAGAAGAGAAGGAACTGCTCTGAAGAGCATATTAAATAAGGGTTTTCATGTGTAGGGGATGGTGACTGTCCTAAGCCTTTGTGTGCTGTGTGGGGAAATGTTACCCAACGGTAGCATGAAACCCTCTCTACTCATGTAACATTTAGGAACTAAACATCCCATGTATAAAAACAAAGAAATACATTATTCTCAGCACTTAAGAAGCGTCCAACTCTTATTTCATACATGATGTCAGGAAAGAAAGACAATGAGAATGCAGTTGAGGCTTCCTACCGTATTGTTTATCACACAGCTAAATGTGGTAAAAACCACACCACGGCTGAAGATTTAATTTCTCCTTGTATTAAGGATGCCATTTTCTGTATGTTCGGGGACGAACGCGTCTGCAAAATCAATACCATATATTTTTCAAACAATACAATGTCTCAACGCGTTCAGGAAATACCTGACAATGTTGAAGCTGTAGTAGTAGAAAAAGTAAATTCTTTTCCATCCAGGACGATGCAAGTGTAGATGTCGCTAATTTATCTATTGTGCTCATCATTACGAGATACCTGGTAGGAAATGGAACTGAGGAAAACCTGTTGCTCTGTCCCCACTGACAGGGAGAACCACAGGCGAAGGCATTTTTACTGCAGTCCGTGGTGTGTCCCTGACAAGGACGTTAGGTGGCCCAATTGCTGTGGCGTGTGCACTGACGGCGGCCTGTGCCAGGTTTGTGGCACTTCCTCAGGTGTTAACGTGAGGCTGACTTCCTTAACCTGCTGCATCTCCTGGTGCTCGAAATGCAGGTGATGCTCTCCGTGCCGTTTGTCACACAGACTGAATGTGAGGCCCGAAATCGGATTTATAAGCAAAAGACCTTGTCCTGTAGTGAAAACAGGAGTCTGATTTTTTTCAATTTTGTCTATTCTTATTTAAACGCGTAGCACTTTCTGAAAGAAAGCCAATGCGTTTTTACACCTTTCAGAATTAATGGTCCGCAGAACTCATTTGGGGGGGCAACGGTAAGGGGGGGTCGTCCCAGCGAATGACGCGGTTGCGCTGGGTTGTAGAATGGTGGTCCCAGTGGCCAGAGCGGACGGGATGAGTTAGGAGGGGACGTGAAGGCAGGGGAGCCGCAGCAGGGCGTCTGTGGTGGTCCTGGGGCGGCGGGTGGGGTGGGGGGGACAACACTGTGAGCCCAGGCGTTCGCGAAGGGAGTGGTGAAAGAGGACCGAACGTTTAAGAGCGAGAATCAGCTATTCAGCCCTTGAGCCATATATGGGGAGATAGCAAGCTGTGGATTCAAATATATCTTTAAAATTATTTATTAGGAAATATAATAATAGCAACTCTGAGCACATGCTGTGCGTCAGGTAACATTCTAATGAGCTAACTGATGGAATCTTTGCAAAACCTCCGAGGTGGGCTGACTAGATGCACCATTGTAAACAGGGCAGAAAACAGTGGTAGTGCCCTGTGGTCCAGCCTCGTGTCACTGGGCTAAATTCAAGGTGTCAGTAGGCTGACCACACATACCGTTTGCAGTGGGACAGTACTGTTGTTTTCTGTCCCGTTTAAAATGGGACATCTGGTCAGTCTACTCTGAGGGAGGTGCTGTCACTTCACAGATGATAAACCTGAGTCCCACGGAGGAGTAACTGTATGTCCAAGGTCACGCACTTGGTAGGTGTAGGGTCACACACTGTGGCCCTTCACCTGGTGTTGTATGGCTCAAGAACCAAGAATGGTGTTTCATTTTTAACATAGTCAAATGATTGAAAATAAAAAAAATTAAAAAAACAAAACAAAACCATTTTGTGACATGTTAAAATTACATGAAATTCAAATATCCATGGATAAAATTCTATTGGAATACAGCTACACTTGCTGATTTAGGTACAGACTTTGGTTGCTTCTGTGCTGTCACTGTTGAGTCCAGGGATTGTGAGAGAGCCCTGAAGGCCTGCAAAGCTGAAAATGTTTATTATCTGGCTCTTTACAGGAAATGTTTGCAGATGCCTGAATAAGTGACACAGCCAGGATGCAAATATGGTTGAAGGCCAGATCCAGCTCTCTACAGGCAGAGACTACCCAGGACCTGGTCATGGAGGTATGAGAGACTCCTGGCAGATGGGTAAGTGAATAGTCATCTGGAACCCAAGGTGGCAGTTGTCAGAGAGGGTGAAAGATTCATTCGGGTCTTAGGATCTGAGACATGGCCTAAGTCGGGCAGGGGAAGGGCACGATGTGTCAAGAATGGAAGTGAGACAAGAAGCTCATGAAAAGATAAGGTGGTGCGACAAATGATACTACAGCAGAAAGCTCCTCCTGCAGCCTGTCCCTGCCTCTGCACACTCCTCGATTCTCGGCTAAAGAGGGAGCCCGCGACTCTGGAGAAACGCCTGTTCTGAAGAAGCAGGTTTGATATCATATTCTTGGGGAAAACAGAGGCTCTTGTTTAAAATCAAAATTGGAAGAGGTTGCTGGGAGCGTCACCAGCCTTGTTTAGTAGTTGCGACCTAGTGACAGAATCGACAGTAAAACAATTTCTTCCATTCAGGGCTGCTGTGAGCAGCTCGACTGCAGAAACACTGTTTGTCTCAGCACTTCGATCAGATACCCGTTCTGCTTCCCGCTGGGACGAGACTGAAGTTAGTGCGCCTGCCCGGCGCGTTGTGGTGAGAGCACACGCAGTCTTCTCTGCAGGTTCTCTGCCTTGCCCGAAGCGCCTAGAAATAGCATCCTGTCCGTGGTGGGCGCTAACCACGTGGGGGCAAATGCCTTCCTTACTGTCATCGGATGGGTTCCAGCAGCCCCTGGACAGCCTGGCTTGCCTTTTGTGGCAGGGTGGTGTTTGTTCATCTAAGAAGTAAGGCTCAAAGTGGAAGGAGAGATGAGATGAAGCTGGCGTGCAACATTCACATGAGCTTCTTGTGTCTGTGACACAGGGAAAGCTCTGGTGTCACAGTCTGCACTGATGAGTATGTCGGGAAGGAGCGCCAGAGGGCTGGAGGTGGCCTTTGGGAGTCAGCTTTCTGCTGGTTGTGTGCCGTTACGGGAATTAAACCTTTTGGTTTCCTATTCAGTAAATACTTACCGGGTGCTTGCTTCACTTGTCCAGGCGGTAGGGACACAGTGGTCCCTGCCACTAGGCGGGAGCACGCAGTCTCACGGGGGCAGAAATATCAGTCACATAGTTGCACAAATATAAACCGGGATGGTGGTGGGTTCTATGCACGAGAAGCTCCTTTGCTATGAGAGCGTAGAACAGGGGAATGCAATCCAGCCAGGGACAGCAGGACCTGGGACAGTGGGATCGGCCTTGGATTTTAAGACCCACGAAGAGGGGACGGAAGAGCAGTCCAGGCAGAAGGAGCCGCGTGTTGGCTCTAGGGCTGCTAAGCAGCTTTGCCTGTTTCCATAACTCACGTGGCTGCTTCATCAATGTCAGGGCTGCTCCCTTTGTCCCACAGGTCTACCTCCACTCTACCATGTGCCTAATAGGAATTTATTTGTGGTTCAGTTGACTTACCTGGCTCATTGAGTCAACGCTCTTTATTGAGAGTTACGTGCTGTGCTGGAATGCTGAGATGGACACACAGCATGTTGACTAACATTCTAAAGCCACCATTTAGGGAGCTTCTACTTGGAACTCAGGTGGATTCGAAAAGGGCCTTTTAGGAGGCAGGTGGCCTGGCAAGATACTTGGTCTTTCTGAGACTTGAGTCCTACTGTGTTTAAAGTGAAAAAGGCTAGTGATGTTTATTTAACCTGATCATTGGGAGGATCAAGTGAGATACTGCAATGGCATAGTTGACGATGTTCACCGACAGAATAATGAAGTTTGTCTTGGACTTGTCATGAGCTTTGGGGTCCAATCTGATCCACGTCTGTTAACCCATGGATAACATTCTGCAACTGTCTGCTTGCCAGTTACCTTCCCCTGTTATGTCCAGAAATATTTAGTTTTATCCCCTTATAAACATTACCCATTTCTTTTCTGATCACAATGTGAATGCATTATTAACACACTATTTATTTATATATTTTTTATAATTGCATTATGATTCATCCAGCAAGGTACTGGGAAAAAGCAAAGATTTTCATACTGTTACAATCTATGTGTATTAAAACGGATTGATGGTTAGGGAACTCAGGAAAGCTGCTCATTATTCTTTTATGACACCTGGCCAAAGAAATGCATGTGTAGCTCTGGCATCTGTCAATCATGTGTGATATTTTGACTTAAATTCTATCTAAATAATAGTCTTTCTTTTAATGTCTATACTGACATTGGCATTGCCCACAAGAAGCCTATCATGTTTTATTTTATTAAGAAATATGTTTGTGTCAGTGACATAACCACACATTGCATTGTGCGATGCCTCCCAAACCTAAAATTACACTGTCCAGGTCCCTGCCTACAGAACACGTCGCATCCCTTTGTTGTGTTTCTGAGAACTACGGAAAATGAAACGTTACAGACAGGTCTGACAACCTGCGGAGTGAAGTGGGCAGGGAAACAGAGCTCAGAGAGATTTCTGGAACTCAAAGACCTACCTGATGTCAGATTCCCCGAGGTGGATACTGGTACTGCCAGCAGGTGAACCAGTGAAGGGAAACTCCTGGGAGGTCATGCATGCTCTCTGCCTTCCCCCCCATTTGTGATCATAAATTGGCAGTTGATGATCAGAAACTATTATTATTTTCTTAAATTCTCAGAAACTAGTATCTATGGACATGGAAATGATCTTGGGTGGTATCTTTAAACCCAAATAGCCAGTTTTTTTCCCCACCTGCACTTACCCTAAAATCCTACTTTCTGCGTGTTGAGCAGTTGGATTCAGAGCAGAATTGTGTTTCTTGATTCTGTCCAAACACAGAAAAGCAAACTAACAGCCCTCGTGTTTCTTCCTTCTGAATTGTCATTGAGAAGCTGAGTAGGGGAGTGGTTGCCTCACAGACCCTGCTTGGATTCAAACCGTGCCTCCTTTTCTTAGTAGCTGTGCAACTTTGTTCAAAGAGTCACTTGATCTCTCTGTGCCTGTATTTCTCATTTTTCAAGTGGGGAAGAGAACACCTGCTTCATGGTTTTATTGTGAGGCCTTATGGATCCTCATGAGTGGAAGACTTAGAACTTCATGGCACATAGCAGTGCTAAGTAAGTGTTAGGTTAAACATAAAAAGCCCACCACCAGCTTTCTCTTCTCCAGGACAAAATGATTGCAATTATACTTGCCCTTCTTCATACATTCTCTTATAAAATTTTGACTGTTAGGAGATATGACATAGAAGCAAGTAAGTAAATATGCACCAATAGCACTATTTATAAACTTCCTTTAAACTGAAGATGCATTTATTTAACTCCTGCCCGCGCAAACAAAGGATTGGAATGGATTTTTTTTTTTTTGAGCACAAGCTTTGGAGCATCATGTAGTTTTGGGGCTCAGAGAAAAGATGAGACTTATTCTTGCTTCCAGACAACATGTTCTGTAATTTATCCTGGAGCAAAACTAATTTCCTTGGGACAGCCCATGATTGCTTTGGCACCTGTGCTTCTCTTCCTGCCTTTCATGCATTTGTGATTGTTAATGGCTTATTTAGGTGTTGGAAATGTTACAACCCATTTCTTGCCAGACCTATCTGGTAATTAAACTGGTATTTAATAAAAGTGATCCTGTTTTGTAGATAAACAGGATAGGTGAGGAAATATGTATAAAAACATGCATTCAATTCCAGATTCCTTATTTGCACATGGCTTGTTTCTTTCTTAAGAAGGTACCTTCTATAATTTCCATCCTCATCAAACCATTAGCTCTGACGTCTTGGTGCATTCACATCTCTTGATTTCTGAGATGATACATCTTCTCTCTTTTGCTGAATAACCAAGGCATGAATTGACTGGGTAAACACCAAGGCAAAGCCCCCGGAGGCATGTTGTGGGGGGTCTAGTCAGGTGAGTGAAGTGGCAGAGTGGGTACAAAGGGCACTGAGCATGCTGAGGACAGACACAGGCAGCAGGGCACCACACACCTTGGGCGTTTCCTGGTTCATTGAGGTAGATGAAGTCCTTGGTTTTGTCAGACCACAGTTTTTGCCAGTGTGAACTTGACATGAGGCCCTGCGGTATGCCAGGGAGCAGGGATGTCTGAACTTGTGAGGCCTGACCTGGGGCTGTGTGGATGACTTAGCTCTGGCTTAATATTATTTCTTTGCTGTAGATTTAATTCTTCCCCGTGCTCCAGCCACATAGCCTACATCTTCTCATCTAGCACTGTGATTCTCAAACAAGGGAGATGTTGCTCACTCAGGGGACCTTTGGTAATGCCTGGGGACATAGGAGTTGTCACACCTGCAGAGGGGTGAGGTACTACTGATATCTAGTGGATAGAGGCCAGGGATGCTGCTAACGTCCTACTGTGTGCAGAATAACCCCCAATAACAAGGAATTATCCAGCCCCAAGTATTACTAATGTCAAAGTTAAGAAACTCTGCCTGACGTGACACATTTGTTCCTGCCGTGGGCCTCTGTGCTAGGAGTACCTCTGCCTGCATCATCTCCCTGCACACCTCCACGTGGCTGGCTTTTGGTGGCGTGCAGATTTCAACTCGCATGCCGTCTCCTCGGAGGATGTCGCTCCACTCAGTGTGGCCCTTCCACACTCAGTCACTCTTCATCAAACTCCCACTCCTCTAAGTTTTTTCCCTAGTACTTGGCCCTGTGAATTGTGAGTTGCTCAGTGAAGATAGTCACTTTTATGAATCATGCATTTTGCTTTTCACAAAGCAAAGAATTTACAAATGTATTTGAATTTTCGATCTGTCTTCTGTTTGTTGCCTTTTCTGTGCAGAAAAGCTTTCCAACACCAACAAACCCCATTTCACTTGTTGAAAACGCAGACTCATTGGGCGGCAGTAATTAATTTTTTTTTTTTTTGTTTTCACCTAATTAAATTTGTGCAAAGAATGAGGAAAGCACTTTATCATTCACAGGAGAAGCATGTTTCTCACACCTGACTTCAATCACTCTGAGTAACTACTTCATTAAGACATAGGCAAGCCTCGTGACACATCATTAATTTTTATGGATATCATCTGGGAAGCCAAATGTTTGTAGAAGGCAAGTCTAGCAAGAAGGACATAAATGTATTAGCACTTATTAAAAATAAGCTGTAAGTCTGTGCGCATGCTGCCTCTGTCGTGTTATGAATTAGTGGCCTAAATGTTACCACCCTAAAGTGTGTGCACCCTAATGCATGGAGGAGACAGTAGATAGTGTCTGTCTTCTCTAACAGCCTGGGTCTTTTACATTCTTGAGAATTTTTGAGGCGAATGGAAAGAAAGAAAATGAGACCAAAGCCAGGAACATTTGTACCCTTTCTTGCTGTAATTTGACTTTTTGATATTTTGAATAGGATGAGACGGAAGGTGGTAGGAACCCGGACAACTGTGTTATCTGTCTGTGGTGAAGGAAAGTCACCTTCTTTAGACCTGTACCCCTCTGATCATTTTAAAACATAACTCGGTACTTCAAAGGGCGTCTTGGGAAATCAGAAAAAGAAGTAAAATTATAGTAAATTCCATGTTTCTCTGAACTCGTGGGTTTTGAGGGAAGGATTTTGCTGTCTCTGAATTTTTCTCTTCTTTCTGATGAATTGAAATTTGGGGGAGACTAACACCACATGCTAATGGACTCACCTATTACTCTCATACGACTATTGCATCGGGTTAGGTAATGATGGCAAGTGCTTCGTGGACATGAGCGCAAAGTCACGGAAAGGAACCTCTCCATCTTTAAGGCTGAAGTCTGTCTTCTGTCTCATTTCCTCTCAGAGACTGGTATCTGCTGCTGTAGGACTGATACTTTATTACAGAGTAACCTACATGTGGCCTGGAGGTAGATACCGGGTTAGGATTAAAATCAGTTCAGTGCAAAGGTGACAATTTTTAGCATCAAAACTACATCCAAACACTGGCTCTGTGACTTACTAGCCTTTTTGGGCAATTTACGTTGCTTTGATGAGCATCAGTTCTTTTTTTTTATCTGACATAAAATGGGATCAATGGTTAAATGAAAGTTTATGTAACATATTGGCACATAGAAAATGCTCAATAAACAGTGATTCCATATCCCATAATGACTGTCATATTAGCTTTTGAGGCAGCAAATGTTAATAATGTAATTCTTATTAATCAATGTCACCCCAGTAAGTCTAACAACAACAACAAAAAAGAAATTTTTTGGATTTAAGAAAATTTGCATTCTTGAGAGCAAACTTTCAGGAAGAACTTTACTTTAGTCACGGCCTCAGATTTCCCATCGAAGGTCCCGTTCATACCTTGGTATGAATCTCATTTGCCCTTGGTTTTTGTTTGGTTTTGGATTGGGTTATCATGATTATTGTTATTATGTTTATGGTAATTTAAAAGGGGCTCTAGGATGTTTATTCTTTTGCTCAAGCTTTTAAAATTTGGTCCAGGGACTGGATTCCTGGTACCTGAGTTTGCTTAATACACTTCTGGATTCCATCTGTCTTTGAGGGTAGCTACATTTATTGCTACTCCAAGTAAAATATGTGACCTAAATATTTAAAACTAAGAAGGATTATATTCATTTTTTTCACTGTCCTTTTAATCATACTAATAGAATTTCATAGTGCTTTCTGTATGCAGGTTTTCTGAGTAAATGAAAGAATGAAGAAATATTGATTACCTGAGGGCAAGGGGGTAGGGGGATATGAGAGGTGGGAGAGGGAGCCAAATATATGGTGATGGAAAGAGAACTCACACTGGGTCATGAACACATAATGCAGCACATAGACGATGCCCTGTAGACTTGTGCACCTGGAACCTATGTAATTCTTATTAATCAATGTCACCCCAGTAAGTCTAACAACAACAACAACAAAGAATGAAGAAATAACTCCCAGAACTGGAGTTGATGGCTTCCTGTTTCACTTTTGCATTCCAAACAATGTTGTCATGGTAAAGAAGGTGGGAAAGTGGGTAACAGGAAATGAGATAGTAGAAATTAGAAGCAGACTTCACAGATAGGGTACTTGTGAGTCAGAGAATGAAGGTTCAAATATTGGCCCTCTCAATAGCTGAATGAACTTGGGCAAGTTACTTGACCTGTTTGAGCTTCATCTTATTTATAAGCTAGAATAATAATAATTACTCTCTCTAGAAGTATTAATTGGGTCTTCAGGATGACTTAATAAGATAACGTAAGAGCACTCAGCATAGTGCATAGAGCAGAAGAAGCAGGAGGCAAATGTTAATAATAATAATAATTTTTTGTTTGTTGATTTAAGAAAATTTGCATCCATGAGAGCAAACTCTCACGTACAACTCTACTTTAGCTACAGCCTCAGATTCCCCATCAAAGGTCCCGAGGTGAAAGCCCTCCGAGGAGAATGTGCATGAGTAGCTCCTGGGAGCAGATCTGAAAGCTGTGAGATACGCCAGTTTGGTGTTGGAAAGCTGTAAGATCAGCCCATTTTAGTTAAATACCTTAGTTTGTGAACCAGAAAGCCTGCATGATAATTAAGCCCCACCAGTATGCTAATTTCACTTTTTTTGTTCATATATGTACTGACATATGATATTTATCTAAAGTTCCTTCATGCAAATAGTGTGCTACTGAGAAATGAGCTACCACAGTGAGATAAAGCTTCGAAATGAGTGGGGTAACTTCATCTGACGGCATTTAATCACAGAGTAATGGCATTTGTGTCTTCAGCACTCTAAATATGTTAACCTGGGTCTCAAGTAAAAAAAAAAGAATCGTATTGAACTTAATAATAATCTCCTTCAAATTAATTTTCCTCCAGACACCCTAGAGATGTGACACCAAACTGAGACATTGTAAAAGAGTTTCCTCACTCAGTTTATCTATTCATTTTCCTGTTTTCTGGACTCTTCCACCCAGCCTTCTCTTTCTTTGTATAAGCAGTGAGTCTTTTATTTTCTTGCAAAGAATGCTTGCAAGAGCAAACAAGGTGTGACCTGCTTTTGCATTCTAGCACTGGCAGAGGGACAACTTCCTGTTATACATCCTCCATATTATTCAATTCAACAAAAATTTTTAATTGAGCATTTTCTCTTCCAGGTTCTGGGCCAAGGGGTCAGAGGTGAATGAGGTCACTCGCATTCTGATAGAGGATTGTTAGTATGTGACTCTCATGACACCATATTGTTACCCCTTTTGTTCATTTCCTAGAGGTGCCATAACAAAGGACTACAATCTGGGTGGCTTAAAAAATATAAATGTATTGTCTGTCGATTCTGGAATCTGACATTAAGGTGTCCACTGGGTCATGATCCCTCTGAAGGTGCTAGGGAAGGGTCTATTCCAAGCCTCTCTCTCCCAGCTTCTAGTTGTTCCTTGGCTTGTGATAACGTAACTCCAGCCTTCCCATGGCACCCTCCCTCTGTGTGTGTCTGTGTCCATATTTCTCCTCTTTTCAAAGGACATCAGTCATATTGAGGGAGGGCCCACTCTAATGACTTCATTTTAAGCACCTCTGTAAGGAATCTGTGTCCAAATAAGGTCACTTTCTAAGGCCCTGGGGGACACAATTCAATCCATAACACCTCTGTGCCTTGCAGGCGTTGCTAATCCATTATATCACTCTGTTCTTACTACCAAATCCAAGTATGCTCTCAGAACACTTGCTTGTAGTTGGTAGACATGCCATTTCTGGTCAGACAGAAGGATTCCTTTCTTGGAATTGCATCTGCCTGAGGTCTAGCAGGGTGAGGCTACGTCATGGCTTGACTCTTCCTTCCGTGAAGGGAAGAGAGCTATAGCAGAGCTCTATTCAACACTGCTCTCTGTATGAACAAATGGCTTAATTTCATGGAGCCTCAGTTTCCATTGTTGAGAAGGTGGGTATTAAAACCCATCTAAGAAAATGTTTGCATAGATTAATCAAAATACCCGCTATGAAGGTGTAGGCACTTGGCAGACAACCACAGAGTCCAAATACCACCACCTTCCATATCCAATTGTTACTTTTGTGGCAGGGGGACATGGGGGGAATAAACTATGGCAATGAAGGATCTTTCATCCCTATTTTACAGAAGGAAAAATCAAGAACCACAGAGACGTAACTTGCCCAGATCTAAACTCTTTCTCTGCTATAGTTTTTTGGCTGAATAGCTTGAGAAAAATAATCCTTTTGTATTTGTTGTACCAGTTAAGGAGCAAATGTCTGAGCACCAAAAATAGGAGGAGGGAAAAGAGAGTCGTGTAGGATTTGTTTATAAAAGCTCAGCAGTTTGAGAAGATGCTTCTGAGAGAGTGCCTCAAACCCATCTTTGGGTTGAATGTTGCCTTCTTACACGTGACAGTGTTTTTAATTTTAACTCTCGTAGTAATTTTATTTCTGGCAGGATTCACCTACCACCTTTTGCTCATTACCACTACATTTTATTCTTGACAGCTTAATAAGTGCATCTTAAATTTATGTATTTTAAAAAGTTCATCCTGAATAACAAACATTTGTTATTAGAATAGCAATACTCTTAATGTTTTCATCTCTAATGTATGATCTGTCTTGACAGCCACTTTGAGTGGCATAAATGGGATGTGTTGACTGACTTGTAAGCACAGGATTGTTCACACCCCTTTAGGCTATATTATGTTTTATGGACCCATGTTTTCTACCTGCCAACCAGAGGCTACACGTGTGCCCTCCATTACAAAATTAGGAACGCAATGTTTATCTTTAACCCCAACCCCAATAAGAAAGCTGTACCTTATCATCAGCAGGGATCACATTCCTCTTACTTTGCTACGCTGACCTGCAAAAGTGTGTGTGTGCGTGCGTGTGTGTGTGTGTGTGTGTGCGCGCGCGTGTGTGTGCATACGTGTTTGTGTGTGCGTGTGTGCATGCGTGCGTGCGTGTGTGCGCATGTGTGTGTGCACATGTGTGTGTGTGCACGTGTGTGTGCGTGCGCGTGTGTGTGCGCGCACGTGTGTGTGTGTGCGTGCGTGTATGTGTGTGTCTGTATTTCCCTATCCAAAATAAGACTTTGACCAAATAAAATTCAACTCTAATTGAGTCTCCAGATACACATACTCGGACTAAAATGAAGAAAAAAGAATTCTACCTCAGATTTAAATTTTTAAAACATCTTTAGAGCTTGTGCTTTTGCAGAAATTGGCAGTTTGGAGGAAGAATGCACAGCTGTGTAGCCAACTGTATTGTTGATGTTGCATCTGAATGCCCCTTCGGGTTCCATCTGGGACTGACATTTAACTTGACCTTCTCAGGACAAGAGGTTAATTTCTGAAGCATTAGAATTATGGAGATTAATTTGTGAAGCTGCTTATAATTAAGATGCCTCTGGCTCTTGCATCTGGGCTAGAGACTGCAGACGTTAATGATGATAATCCATTTTCTCCCAGGGATAACCGAGGTCTGCAGTTTCGATCTCGGCAGATTTGCTTGTGGATTGTTCTTTTTTCACTCTCCGGGAGAAATGATCGCTGACCTTTATAAACACAGTGCTCCCTCTCGCCCGAGGTGGAAATCAACCCAAGATCTTACTGAAGTGTATAATGAATTCCTTCCTTCCTCTTAAGTTAGTTATAATAATTATGACAAGAACTTATTGTTGAGCCAGGCTCTATGCTAAGCCTGTGACATAAATTGCATTGTTTAATCTTCCCAACAACCATTTAAGATAGGCACTGTTATTATCTCTATGTTATGGATGGCCAAGGACATTAACTTTTGCAGGATCATGCAGTTGGCACACCAGTAGAACCAGGACCTGAAGATGAATCTATTTTACTCTGAAGTCTGCGTTTTCAGCCACGATGCTGTCTTGTCTTCTGGAGATGTTGGGAAATGATGACAGTACTTACTATGTAACAGGCACTGTTGTAAGTGATTGAATCTCACAACAACCCTCTGTCATAAGTAAGAGCATTGCCCTCCTTTTACGGAGCAGAAAAGTGAAGTAGAAAGAGATTGAGGGATTTGATCGAGGTCGATCAGCTACTGAACAAATGATAGGCCAGGGCATTTGAACCCAGGCAGGCTTGTACCAGAATCTGTGTTCTTAACCCATCTGTAATTATCCCTTTCTGAGTGGAAGTTATTACTGAGTTTCTCTCTAGAAAATAAATCTTGATGTTGCATCGGGGGAGAAATATAACTGGACATTGTTAACTCCTACAGAGAGGGCCTTAGAAAAGGCTTTCTCACACTAGGCTGCAGGTCAGAAACCATTGAGGAGGCCCCAGTTACAGAGATTTTCATTTAAGTCATCTGAGTTGGGACTTGGGTATCTACTGTTTTCTAAGACTCCCCAGGTGATTCTGATGGGAAACTGGAGTTGGGATTTACTCTTCTAGATAAGTAGTTCGGCCATAAAAACAGCAATGGTCCAGTAGGAAAAGAGAGATAAAAAATGATGTACTTTTAGCTAATGGTGTCTGTTCTTTTAAGCGATGGTGAGTTGGGTCTCAATCAACGCTCACTGCTCATTAGTCTCACCCCACCACCCCAGTAAAGAAAAACTGAACTAAACGTCAGCGTTGATGTTGATTTAATTAGCCCACCTCCTAGAACCTATTAATCTGGTCTAGTGCCTCTGACATGTAGTTACAAAGTTCCACCGTTCCCATGACTTGTGATTGATTGCTTAGCTAGACCACAGTGGCTTTGAGAAGGCCCAATTAATAGCCTGTCGTTTGGACTGGCCGCAGAGGTTTGTCATTTCTGGGGATTTGCCCAGCCTCACTGAGTACAGTCAGCTTCATCAGAGCAGCTCTGTCTTCCTCCCCCCACATTGCTTCTCCATCCCTTCCCCTGTCTCCTCTTCCTCCAAGGGTTGTTTCATCTAACAGGCATGTCCAACCTGAGGCCCAGGGCGGCTTTGAATGCGGCCCGACACAAAGTCTTAAAACGTTATGAGATTTTTTGCAACCTTTTTTTTTTTTTAGCTCATCAGCTGTCATTAGTGTTAGTGTATTTTACGTGTGGCCCAAGGCAATTCTTCTTCTTCCAGTGTGGCCCAGGGAAGCCAAAAGGGTGGACACTGCTGATTTAAGAGGTTCAACTGGAGGGGATGGAGTTATAGAATAGAAGGTAATAAATAATAGCTCCATTGAACTTCTTTGTTTTGTAATATGCACCAAAATGCCACATAGTTAAGAGAACACTGATCTTTTGTCTTTATATTCATACAAGAGTTATGGGTTTTAGCGTTAGAATTCTTCATTTTTCCATTTTAAGATGCAGTCATATTACGTACTACGGAAGTCCCTCATCTGCTTTGTCTATAGGATAGATGGTGTTCTTGATTGTTTTGTCATGCATGGAAAAGCACTGGGTTGGTCTAAATAAGTGGTTCTTCAAGTGTGATCCTAGGACCAGCAACATCAGCATCACCTGGGAATCTGTTAGAAATTTAGATTTTCAGGACCCACCTCAGAGCCACTGAATTAGAGCGCTCCGGGGTAGGGCCCAGCCATCTGTGTTTTAACAAGCCCTCCAGGGCATTCAGATGCACACTGTATTTTGAGAACCACTGGGAACGTGCCCACTAATACATGTTCATACAATGCCAGCTAAGTGAACTTAAAAATAGAATCTTATGTTAGCTATGGAAGGAACCTTAAAGGTACTTATGGCACTTCTCTGGTTGCCATTTTATAGTGAGTAAACTGAGGCCCAGAAGGCTATATGACCTTCACATATAAGTCTTTTCGATGAAACAGAAAGCCTTTGGAAAGCTTGAGCCACAGCATGGGAACAATCATTGCATTTTACTATTTGGTGGTGTAAAAGCATTGCCAGAGAACATTTTATACCTGTGTGCACACACGAAACAGCAATTAGGAAAGAGCGTGTTGCAGATTTTGACATGTATGCAACTATAGAACCAATTACTTTTTACAAGTCAACTCATCACAATCATTTCAAACAAAGCAGATGCTAGAATTTGTTCCTTCAGGACATGGTTGACAAAATGTCAGTATATTTTAACCTCATTTCGTGTTCTGCAAATCAGATTTGAGAGGGTGAGATGGAAGAGTAGATGGAAGATGTTAATTTAAATTAAGAATGTATTATTTCAAGAGTTGCTTTCTTGAAAGAAAAATGTAAAATCAATTAAGTAACCAGTGTTCCCCAGTGGGTTGTAATGGAAGAAATGCTATTCTAGATATTCAGAGATATAAGTTCTAATTTTGTTTTCCTACTTCCCCTTGTTTAATATTTTTAGGGACTTAAGAAAATCAGAGGAGCGCCCTCTGGGCCTCAGGTGACTGATCTGTTAAATGGGCATATTAATATTTCAAGTTTCTCAAAGTAGAGGCTAAGACCAAGGGATACTTTAGAAATTAAAGGGAGACACTGATGTCCAGAGGACTCACTCAGAGGTCCCTGTAAATGAGAAACTGCTTCTTGAATGAGAAAAAATGCTGAACTAAGAGGCGGGACACCTAGGTCCAAATCAGTCAGTTACTGCCCTTATGACCTGGGACACTCAGTGACCGGCAAGAATAACAGCCTTTTTGTTTTATCACAGGAAAGGTAACTGATTTATCGTAAGGAAGTACCTGGTATGGCGTGCAGCCCACTTGCCAGATCATTAATACTACTAGTTTAACTATTGTTAAATCGTAAAAATTATTTAACAGTAATAACTGTTATTGCTGGTTGCTTGAGTTCCAGTTAACAGAGAGTTTACTCACGTTTATCTGGCATCTACCGATCCTCGTGGGTGCCGGTTAACGGAGAGTCTCCTGTAATACCGATTCTAGACAAGCTCTTTCAAAACATATAGGTGGAGGGAATGAGAATTTCTACTCATTTTATGAGGGCAGAATGGACTTCCCTCCCTTCCTCTTCATTTTCTTCTTTCATTCTGAATTATTTTTTTCATTTTTTTCTTGTCTTCTTATAAATATGTGGCCATTTTGTTTCACAGCACAGGATATCCTAATATAATTACAGGAAACTGAAGACATTCAGTGGGCTTCCTCTCAATTACATCTTTCCCACTCATTTCATTTCTCTGAGTGACATGGGACCTTGGACATGGCATATGGGGCATGGGCTGGGGGCCAGTGTGTACATGTCTCTGGTCGTGCATGTCCAGGCAGGTTCACAGAGGCAAGCACAATCCCTGTTCAACAAGGTCATTCACCCAGAGCAGGACATCTTGTGCAAATATACTTTTATCTCTGTGCTTGGCTTCCTGAGCAACCCAGTATACAAAAATTATTTTAGTAGCAACATAGGATTACTCACTGTACCTCTTTGTAAACAACATAATTATACAGCTGTTAATGTGTGTTTTGTCCTTGGAAAATTTCTTGAATGTCTTTGGAAGTCATGAATTATTGGTAGCTTCCTCCACCCCCTCACCTACCCTCCCACCCACAAGAGAAGCCTTCGTTGGAGGAGCAAATGTATGTAACTGTTTCTGCTGCGTTAGCTCCCCCATCAGAATCAGAGCAGTGAAAGTTTTGCCGTCTTCACTAGCCTGGAAACTAGTGCTTTTCTCTGAAGTCTATAAAGGAGCACGGGTTAATGGGAGCATTTCATTATCTGGTAAGATCTGGGCATGCAGGAAGACCAATTAGGGAACTCTTGAAGTCATCCTTCTCACATCGTGACACTAACTTCAATGACAGTAATTTAGAAAATTGCATACTTTAGATATCAGCTCCCTAATTTTTGTGTGAAATCTTTTGGTTCACTTCATTAAAAGTCTGCATTTCACTGAAACATACATAAAATAGGACTGTGTTATAAACACATTCACGAAGTGAGGTTCAGTGTCATGGCTTAGCCTGATCACTGTGATTTTCTGCTCTTCTCACTACGCTCATTGACTAAACCCTCAAGTTGTTGTAAGTCTCTAAAGGAGTATTCTAGGTCCACGCAACTCATACCATGTCCCCTCCTTATAGGACCTTGAGAAGTTAAAGATTGTTTTAAAAGAATGGGGATGTTCGCAAACCATCCAAAGCAGCACTTCCTGTCCCCAACTCTGGAGGAAACATAAGCTTATTCTTTTATTATTGTTGTTGTATTCAGAATTTAAAGAATTATTTAATTTTTTCAGTTACAGATGACATTCAGTATTATTTTTTATTAGTTTCAGGTGCATCATGGTTAGACATTTACATAATTTATGCAGTGACCCCCCTGATTAGTCTAGTGCCCATGCTACTACATATAGTTGTACAACATCACTGACTGTATTCTCTGTGCTCACTTTATGTCCCCATGACTACTTTGTAACTACCAATTTGTACCGCTTAAACCCTTCACCTTTTTCACTCAACTCTCAACCCCTCTTTCCTCTGGCAACCATCAGTTTGTTCTCTGTATCTATGAGTCTGTTTTGTTGGTTTATTTATTTTGTTCTTTAGATTTAGGGTGCCTGATTAGAAGAGAAAATGAACATGTTGAACGACTTGGTGAATGTGGCAGTAGGACCTGAGGAGAAATAGCTACATATAATGAAGAATTTTTTTTTTTATTTTTTTACCATTGGGGAAACTATAATTTTGTAATTTAAACAGTTTTCTAAAATTACTTTCAGATTTAATAATTATACGAATGAAGTACAAGCACTTTTCTACATTTGTCCCATGCTACTTTGAATACAAACTATGTCCACTGGAGGGGAGGCTGTTGGTGTCCATCTGCATCCTCTTGCATCCTTTCCCCAGCCTCTGCACATTTAGTTGCTTAAAGCAAGCATCTGTGACCTTCTTCAGGGGATGGTTTTGGGGTACTGAGCCCCCTTGCCCTTTAGAGAGAGTCAGAGGTGCTCCGTCATTCACCTCCCTCCTCCCCCAGGCTACCCATGGCTGAATGACTTCCTGATACACTAACACAAAAGCCCAGCTCCCCTGACACCAGGGTAGGCTCTGAGGTGGAGGTGAGCCCTCTAACGCTCCCAGCAGGACCCAGCTTAGCCTGTATGCACACCTGAAGTCATACCCTTCTTAGCTATTGCTTTTTTTCTATCCTCCTTTGCCACCCCCTTACTGGTTTCTTCTGAGAGTATTTTAACACATCCTTACACTCAAATCATTGGCTCAAGTTCGACTTCCGGAAAAAGTTGTTCCTAAGAAACCCCTCAAATTATAAATGGGAATCATGGCGGACTTACACAGCGATTCTTCTTCTAACACAGTAACAAACAGGGTTGGTAAAGAGTTGGAACTGTCTCCTGCTCCAATATTCTGCAGCTACCTGCCCTATTTTTGGCTCATAAAATCTAGAAGTGAATTTGCATAACGGACTTTAACAGATCCCCTATCATCTTGCTTATCTGTCAGGAAGATACTGTAGTATCTCTTTTAAAAAAGTTCAAATGGAAATTTTTTCCACTAAAGCACTGCGGTCGAGTCAACAACATGAATTTTTAAGAATTTCATAATATATGTACATCATACCCAACTCTGCTGAATTCAATAAGTATGTCATACAATATTATATCTACTCACTCTAGGGAGTTCTTAATAGGCACTTTATGGTGATTTCAATCATTTCTTTGCTTTAATAAAAGTGAAAGGAACCTAGTAATAGTGCATATAAAATGTGTACAGTGAAATGATGTCTAGATTTTATATAAACACAAGGTTGAAAAATATGAGGACTGGCAGTTCATATAAAAATTCACTTTGATCATGGCTGTCCTGGAGCATGAATTTGCTTATGAGGCTCTGAGGTTATTTATCTAGTTCTGTTTCAATGGAATGAAAGAGAGTTATAAAACATCATACTTAGGACACTTACAAATTAGAATAAAGTGAAATAGATAGGTAAAGTTTACCTTTGCTATCATTAACAGAGATACTAAATTATCGAGATAGGTGCAATAAACATTTTTGATTCTTTGACTGTGGGAAGAGTTTTTGATTGAGCTGGTCTTGATTGAGACTTATTTCCCAGGTCCTGTAACAGTCATTTTGGTGTATGTCATCTTATTTATTCTTAATTACAACCTATGAGATAGATATTACTTTCTCCATTTTGCCATAAAGGAATCATGCTTGAATTGGTACATTGCCCCGAATCACACACAATGACTCGCGAAGATGGGATTCTAATCTGGGCCTATAAAATCCAGTTTCTGTGCTGTTTCCAGGCTCTTTAATTGCTCAAAATGAAAAATATGGTCTTCTACACCTCTAGTTTGAGACAGGCAGTGCTTCTATGCAGTTGAATTGGCCGTGAGCATCTTAAACTGGACGTAGTCTGGGCAATTTATATTGATACTTAGATTATTTTATTGCTTGGCATTTTTATGCCGGCATGCTGGGTGATGGCTTCTGCTCCATCTCCTCTCTCTGAGTAATACCTGCTAGAGAAAATAAATCACAGGGTAGGAGGTATTCATGTGCAACATTCTACTACTTATTTGTAGGAGAAGGGAACAATACGTATCAGCCACTAACAAGCATCAGATTTCTCTCTCCATGTTTATGCCGGTTTTATGTCACTCAGGGAAGAAAAGTGCTAGCCTTTGATTTATGTGCGCTGACAATGAAATGTCCATGATGATTAATCATGCTGCTCTGAGATTTTTCTGTGGTGCCTACCTTTGTAGCCTCAAATCTGAAGCAAATAAATGTCTATGTCTTGCCGTGGAACAACAGTTAAACTTCCTTTTAACCAAGTGACACACAGCTTGCATTAGATGGAGTATTTTAAAGATTCATTTTTAATCTGTATTTCCATTTTTTAAGGACATAGGGTTCCTAACTGTAAACCAAGAATTGCAACTTAAAATTTTTTATGGACACTTGTCATACACGATAGATGGAAATTTAAAGGAATTTAGAAAAGTACATTGCAAGCCTCAAAAATGTTCATACTCTGTAATAATATTTCTGTGAGTCTCTTCTAAAAAACGAGACACAAAAAAGGTAAGGTGGGAGGGGGTGGTAGAGGAGGGTAGAGGGGGTCAAACATATGGCGATGGAAAGAGAAGTGACTCTGGGTGGTGAAAACACAATGCAATATGTAGATGATGTATTACGCAAAATTGTACACTTGAAACAATAATTTTATGAACCAATGTTACCCCAATAAATTAAATTAAAAAATTAAAAGGTTTAAGTACAAAGATGATCTTGTAAGCCAGGAATGTCTAACCTGTGCCCCAGGACAGCTTTGAATGCAACCTAACACAAATTTTTAAAACATGAGATTTTTTTTGTGACCTTTTTTTTTTTTTTTTTTTAGCTCATCAGCTGTCATTAGTGTTAGTGTATTTTATTTTATGTGTGGCCCAAGACAATTCTTCTTCTTCCAATGTGGCCCAGGGAAGCCAAATGGTTGGATACCACTGATTTAAGCATTACATTATAATGATAAAGTGGAATCTTCAAATACCCAACAATAAGGGATGAATAAGTAAATCTTGAAATAACTATATGATAGAATTTTACACATGTATTAAAAATCATCATGTTTACAAAAGTTTTAATTGTGTAAGTATTATTTGTGATAGAATGCTAAGTATAAAATCAGGATATAAAATTTTTCTCTGAAAAACAATTCATATAAAAAGAGGGAGATACATTAATACAAACTATTTTCTGTTCTGAGGTATGTGACTATATATAATTTTGACTCTCCTTTCAAAATGTGCTCTCTTTCTGAGTTTTTAACAAGATGCACATATTTTAACAACCAACGTATATCACAAAATGTAGACAAAAAGAGTGTTTTTAGAAAATAGTTTTAAATTGAATTTTTTTTATGGCACATTATGCACAAAGTTATGAATTCTGGAGCAAGGATACACAAACTATCACCCATGGGCTAAACCCTGTCTGCTTCCTGCTTTTGCATATGCAATTTTATTGAAGCACAGCTGCCATGCCCGTTCATTTACTTACGGTCTCCGGCTATGCACGCATTCCAACAGCAGGGTTGAGCAGTTGTAACTGTAAAGACAAAGATATTTACTGCCCGCCCCTTTTCAAGTTAGCTAACCCCTGTTCTAGACTAATACATCAAAGCAACTAATAAATGAATTTATATTTATAAATATATAAATGATATCAGTTTATTTTCTTTGAAAATATATCCAATTTTATATGCCTATTCTGGAAGGAAATGCTTTTATTCAAAACACTGGGACGGGGTAGAGAGAATGCTTAGTTTGTACCTTGCACTCAGGGGTGTCTAATCTTCTGGCTTCCCTGGGCCACCTGGAAGAAGAATTGTCTTAGGCCACACATAAAATACACTCACACTAACAATAGATGATGAGCTAAAAAATTAAAATCTCAAAACAATCTCATAACGTTTTAAGAAAGTTTGAATTTGGGTTGGGCTGTATTCAAAGCTTTCCTGGGCCGCATGTGGTCCATGGGCCACGGGTTGGACAGGCTTGAATTGTACACATTTATCCACAGAGCTAGACCTTGCCACTTGGTAAGCTAATGATTCATTTATTTCTGAAAAATTTTTCTAGAACTAATAACTTATGAAAGACACTAAGTGGTTGAAATGAATGACAAAATTTCTTTTTATATAGTATGCAATAAAAAGAAACAAGGGCCCCTTCGATCTCCCCTCCCCCACCTCCGACATTTTGTTATATTACTTTTACACTTTCCAGGTGTAGAATGTTAATGCTCTTTTATAAAACAATCAGTTGGGTAAATACATAGGAGCATGATTTCTGGGTTGTATGGGAAGACTTTGTTTAGCTTTTAAAGAAATTTAGGAGTTTTATGCAGAATATAAAACTGAAAGCAAAGAAAAAAAAGAAATGAACAAACAAATAACCCATGGACACAATCAATAGTTTAATGTTTATTTGGGGATGAGTGGGTTAGGGAGGGGAGAAAGGGGAGGGGGTGGGAGAGGAGGGGGGAAGCTAAATACAAGGGGATGGAAAGAGAAGTCACATTAGGTGGTGAACTTATTATACAACAAGTTGACAATGCACTGTAGAATTATATGCCTGAGACCTATGTAATCCTTGCTAATGGATGTCACCCCAATAAGTCTAACAATAAAAATGAATTAAAAAAAATTGATTCTTTAGGGTTTCCTACATAGACAATAATGTCATCTGTGAAAAAAAGGTATTTGTATTTCTTCCTTTTGTATTTTTTGTTATTTCCTTTTCTTGCCTTATTGTACTATCTAGGGCTTCCAATATTATTTTGAATAGCCCTTGTTAGAGAGGGCATTCTTGTCTTGTTCCTCATTTTAGAAAGAAATCGTTCAGTTTCTCACTATTTTTGGACATGAATGAAACACCGTATGTGGGGTGCAGATTTTACTTTTTAGTGGTCCTGAGGGGCTGAAAAGTGCAGGAAAGTTACCTGTCCCTGTAGCCAATGCAAGGTGGGAGAGAACCAGACAGATACATCCCCTCTCCTTGCAAGCTGTCTGGAGAAGTCCTCTGCACAGATTTTGTGGCTTGAGTTGAGGTGTAGCCAGCATGACAGAGTAACAGGTTGATGGCCATGTACATTGAATTTGTTCCAAACAGATTATAAGGTCTCAACCTTTTTATTTTTAGGTATCATTGTGACATTGCTTGTTTTATTGGTTTTTATAATGATATTGGGAATAGGCACTTAAGTCTAAATCTTCGCATTTACCAAAAGAAGAGAAAGGTTTTATGGGGAAAGAAGGGTTAAGATAGTCTTGAACAGATTATCTCAATGTCTCGTTCTGAATATTTCATGGCAGGAGTATTGTACTTGCAACATGTGGGTTTCCCAGTGCCTTAGCAAAAATATGTACTCTTTCTTAAGTCTTATATTATCATGAGTAATATATTCTCAATCCCCATTCAAAAGAAAGTTCTGCCATAAGCAGCTGGTATTGCTCATAGGTTAGGATTTATTTATTTCATCTTTTCCTATGGGTTTGTCATTATGTTCAACGTTGAGAAAGAAGATGTATATTTTAATAGGAATAGGAATTATAAGATACTGTCCCCCCTCAAGAGCATGGGGGAGTGTGTTATGGAAGCTGACTAGAAAGGAAGTGGTGTGGGAGTTTAATAGGTCCATGGCTTCTGTCTCATGAAATCACTTGCTGCACGCAGCCACTTACGGTATTTTGGCCTGACCTCTGTTAAGCAGTGATCCGAGTATGAGGCAGACAACACTGACTTAATCAAGAACTTACGTTTACAGTGAAAAAAAAATGCATTTATTACCATAGCTGATTAGATACATACCATAACCTAAGGCAAGTGATTTTTTTGCTTTCTCTGTTTTTATGTTTAATCCTGTGGATTTGAACCTTGGAAGGAAAATTTATTAAAAACTTACTTAAGTGTTTATTTTTTGAGAAAAATCAATAGCTCTTCCACGACATGCCTGAGCAGGTACATGTTATAAGATGAATTAGCTTAGCCATGCATGCAGTTTTATGACAGTAACAAGAAGGAAAATGAAGTTTCACGTTCTGAGGCAGCTAAGAAGTTGTGAGATGGGTGGGGCCACTCTACACGTGTAATTTTTACCTTCGTTGGTTGTGTAAGGGAGCTTGAAAAGGCACCTTTACCACCTAAGGTTGTCCGTAGGTGCTTAGGCACTGAGTGTATCGGTTTTCTAGAGTTACCATAACAAGTAGCACAGATTGGATGGATTAAACAGCAGAAATTTATTTCCTCACAGTCCTGGAGGCTAGAATCCAAGGTCAGGGTGTCAGCAGGATTGGTTTCATTTGAGGACCTCTCTCCTTGGCTTGTAGATGGCTGGCTTCTCCCTGTGTCTTCACACAGTGTTTCCTCTGTGCATGTCTGTGTCCTGATCTCCTCTTCTTACAAGGACATCATTTAATAGGGGTCACCCCAATGACCTTTTTTAACCTTCATTACCTTCTGAAAGATCCTATTTCCAAATATATTCTGATGAAATGGAAGTTAGGACTTCAATATATAAATTTTGGGGGAACACAACTCAGCCCATAACATTGATACTGAGGTTTGAGGCTGACTTTTGCTGGTTAAGTTTCATAATGTTGTGGTAACAGTTGTAAGGTTAGGGCTGATATGAATTAATGAGAAATGCATTTTATTCCATCACATCCTGAGTTGGCTAGACCCTTGTCATTTGGCCTCTATAGCTACATTACCAACTCCCTCTTCAGTTATTACTTCTGTGCTTTGTATCTACCTTTAGCATTGATGTGATATGTATTTGCCGTAAGACTTCACAATGGCCAGATGGATTGTCAGACTCACTCTGTCACCAAGAAGAAAAAATTTACTCTTATTTGCAGCTGAATGCCTATATGCCTGAAATCCAGCCCATGCATGTTTCTTTACCCTTTCCTAAGTTACCTTTCAGTTACTGGCAAGCTGGTCTCCCTTGGGTATCTTGAAGTCCCTCTCCTTTGGTTTCCATTGCCCTTTCTCTAGGGCCCATGGCTTCATCTGGCTCCCGCTATGCACTGAGGCTTACATTATTCTTTTTATGGCATCGCCCCTTGAATAAGTCTGAGGGGTCCAATTTGACCCATTGAAATAATACTCAATGATTATTTCCCTTCATAGCATAGCTTTGATGTCTTATTATACCCCTTTGTCACCAGGAGCAAAGATGGAAAAGAACAAGGGGGTAAAGGGATCATAAAACCCCATGCTTATACTCATCTGTAACATTTTAGTAACTTAATTTTAAAATTTCTGGATGTGAACTAAAGGGCCAGGACTCAAAGATGTCTCACTTTTGATTTACTAGCATGCAGTCTAGTTAGTGACACGTAGTAAAAGCTCAGTGAATGTTTGGTTGAACTGAACACAATATTTATATTTTAGTGTTGAAGAAAATCTTGCTAGGCTTATGCTTTACATCAAGTTGCTCCAAGTTTCCTTAGACAACATATTTAGCAAGAGAGGCATTGATAGTTGACAAATTGTTAGGTACAGAGCCAAGCCAAGATCCGAAATGACTTAGGTTCCTAATATTTTCTAGTTTTGTCCTTTATTGTCTTATCAAAATCAGGAATCATTGGAGTATTAGAAGGCCCAGGGAAAACAGAATAGTGTAATATGTTATCCCAAATCTCAATGCGTGGTGGCCCCAGGCTAGGGACCTCAGAAGGAAAGTTGTGAGTTTGATTTAAGGGCTGTATGAAGATCTGAGTAGATCTCTGTAGAGGGATTTGGAGGAAATCGCAGCATTGACTAAGGGCATTGGTCTAGGACACGTGAAGACTTATGAGATGATCTATTGTTATTATGCTGTAAAGCATAATGGGGTAACACATCAGCTGGTGAAAAATGATGGTCTTAATTAAATATAAGTGCTTATAATTTTTGTGAATTATATATAATATAAATATAGTAATTATAACATAATTTACAAATGTTATAAATAATCCCCTTAAGAAAATAAATAAGTAGAGAGTTTATAAAAATGCTCAAGACAGCACCACTACGTTGTGATATTGGTAGGTTGCTTCATCACATTCTTGATGTGAGCCTGCAAAGTGATTTTAAATGTCACCAACTCCCTAGCTGAGGGAAGGGAAATTGTTCTAGAGTCTGATATTTGGGAAGATGATCAATTTTCATGTATTTAATTAAAAGCAAGAATAATTCCAGGGTTACTGGGAACATTGTATTATACAATGTACTACATGAAATGTCTATGTAGATTCTGTTTCAATTCCTGCATCTGTAGAATGAGAGTAATAAAAGTACCTACCACAGAGGTTTGTTGTAAGGATCAGATGTGTTCATACAGAGAGAGCCCTTGGTGCAATACCTGCTGCAGAGCAAGCAGGTGTCAGAGGTGAATGTTATTAGTTTCAATCCTAAGGCCACTTTATCACATCTCCTTTGATGCCTGTCATAATCCAACAATTGAACAAGTGACAGCAAATTCAAACTGGGTGACCATAGGGTGTAGGCAAAGAAATTGGAAACTTAGAAATTGCAAAAAATTGTCCTCTAAAAAGGTAGCTGTGCTTCTCAAGAAGATGTGGAAGGAAGGAAAGGGACTAACTGAAGTGCAGCTCAGATGAAACACCTACCTACAGAAAGTGACAGAATGTGAGACCCCTCTCAGGCCGTTAATACTTTAAACATCATTTCGATACTTCGTAAAGTAGATCCACTTTCTCTTTATAGCTTTGCCAACAACTCCTTATGTAAAATTAATGATAGCTAACATCTATCATGAGTTAAGCATTGTATTAAGCACTTTCATATATTCCATCTTATAAAGTCACAACTAGGTAGACACAGTTTGTCCCGTTTTATAGGTAACAAACTGTGTTTATCTTGCTGTTGTTGCAGAGGAAAATGCAAAGAAGAATATAACCACTGTGGGTCTCAGTTTCCTTATCTATACCTTATCTGTAAGTAATTGGGACCATATTCCAGTTGCCCTGCTGGTTAGCACCTATGTTGCTAGAGTTTTGCTTTTTTTTTTTTTTTTTTTTTTTTTTTTTTTGCGGGACTACCGCCAAGTTGCCTCTTCTGCCACCCAGTGGACACTAGAGTAATTATCCTATTGACGTTTCTAGACAGACTGTCAGCTTTGAATTATAGAACAGTTGAGGTGGTCCTTCCTCTTTAAGGACAGAAAACTGAAAAAGGGAAGTTATTTTCCAAGGTACCAAAAAATTGATATAGAAATCATGGCTCTTACTATGATTATGCTTAGTATTTCATTTATAATAATATCTCCGTGACACAGGGTAATTGCCAAGAGATGTCAGTATACACAATTTGTCCTATTTGCCATGAGAGTTTTTGATTTGTACCAGAATTGCCAGTGCAGATTGAAATAAAGTAATTTCTTAAAAATAAATTACAAAAAAAAAAACACCTGTAAGGCAACATACAAATTACAACATAATAAAGACTTTTGAGAAATTGCTTTACATTGGACACTGTAAATGATTTTTATGTCGTGGTACTTGATAATAAGCATTTTATATTTAAAAGGAAATAGTGGCAATTTCTTGTACTTCTTTTGCTCAAGAAGCTGCATAAAAAAATTGCCTTCTGTTGCTGCTCTGTCTAGAAATGCTGAGAATTAAGTTTCTTCAATGAAACTCATCTCATCCTTCTTTTCCTAGCATGGGAAATCTAAATATCCCATAAAAATAAAAAGGGTAAGGAAAAAGAAATGAGTGTCAGGCTTGGAGCTGTTGTAGGATATTTTAATGCCTTTTGGACCATAACTTCCAGACTCCCATTAGGAGAGATTTCATGAGTTATAGCCGAAGGAAGAAAGTGTTCTATGGATGGAAGGCACCTAGTTTAGACACATTCATAGATTGGCTGTGTGGCCTCAGGCAAGTTATTTAACCTCTTTAAGCCTCAGTTTCCTCAGGTTGCTTGAAAGAGTATTTATTCTGCCCTATTTTATAGGGTTGTGGTGAGGCTTGTAGCCAAAAAAAAAAAAAAAAAAAAGATTCAGGTAATTGTGTTATAAAATAGCAGGACGTGAGTCTCAGTAATTTCATAGCTAGACTGAAAAGCAACAAGTTGGGCTGTTTGTATTTCACAAAAGAATACTAGGAAAGAAAATATGTTATCCTATCACTGATTTACTTAAGAAACTTATGCTCATTAACATTCCAAAATAAAAGTGTGAATAAGGTAGAGTGGTGGATGTTGGTGGCACTGGGAAAGGTATCAGAGAGAGGTCGGCTTTGAAATCTAAAGGCTTTATAAGTAAGGCTTGATAAGAACTGAATCTCCCATCTTGGGCCCAGCTGAAATTCAGGCTTAGTTAGTGAGCTGTTGGACAGCCATTGAGAGGTTGTTTTGCATTAGGTTTTTGGTTTTAGTTGAAAATGCTGGGAAGAAACACGGATGATGCTTAAGGGCATTCTGCTAAGTATAATAAGCCAGTGACAAAAAGATAAAGAGGGTATGATTCCACTTAGATGAGGTAACTTAGAGTCATCAAAACCGTAGACAGAAAGTAGAATAATGGTTGCCAGGGGCTGGGGTCAGAGGGGAATGGGGAGTTAGTGTTTAATGGATACAGAGTTTCATTATGCAAGACGCAAAGAGCTGTGAAGATGATGAATGTACTACTGAACTGTACATTTAAAAAAGGTTAAGAGGGTAAATTTTATGTCATTTGTCTTTTACCACAAAAAAAAGGGGGGGGGGAGAGAGGTGGTCACTTGTAATGAGCAAATAAAGCAAATGATTAAAAAAATATAAAAAGCTAGGGGGAGGTCTGAGGAGGGACTGGGTTGGAGGCAGGGCACCTGGTCTGTCCCAGCCTTGCCCAGCAGAGAGATTTTTAGGGAGAATGAAAAGGAGCTCGTTATTATGAGGGACTCAGAATTGGGGGAGAAATAGCTGCTTGGGAGCCCTGGGGTGGAAAATGCTATCTAGTACCTTGAGGATTGGCAGCTTAGGGAGGCTTGGCTGGGTGCATCTCTGTTGGCGCAGGTAGGTAACTCACGGTGGGTCCCACCAGCAGTGATAGCGCTGAGCTACTCTCTAGGGTCTTCATGGGCGGAGGACAGGGCTGAATCAGGGAAGGGGACATGGAGGATGCCTTACAGTGACAATAGCTGGCAGCCTGGACCCTGACCACTTGTGAGATAGCCAATGAGGATCTAGACCCGCCCAGGGTGAGTCATTACAGGTGACCAGAGATCCTGTGCGAACAGGTGAGGGCAAGAGCCAATAAAATATGGATCATTATTGGTACTTCGTCTACACCTTCATGCTGGTAGAGACTGTGAACACGTGAGTTAATCATAAATAAACAGAGGACCCTATTCCTGAACAGACTGAGCGGAGAGTAGAATATTGACTCGAGTCTGGTATCTGTTAATGAATAACATATGGGTCCCATCATGTGAGTGGGGATTTGATTTATACTGATGGCATCAAGGACCTTTTCCTCTAAGCTGAAACAGGAGGCAATGGCACTTCAGTGGGATTCTCCACTGAGTGATTTATTGCAAGTTTTTACTACTTTCTGAATGGCAAAGGAGAACTGCCCCCTTTACAATCTATGTAGAAATCGTCTGGCATTATGATGGATTAAGTATGCTTTCTCCCAGGGATGGCAGTAAGTGTTACGAGAAGCTTTTAATAGTTAGAGGGACGGAAGAGATAAATATCAATTACTATTAAAGGAAGTGTTTTTTTAAAAACCAGCTTTCCCATTTTTTTCCATGATGAGGCTAATTATTTATGGCAAAGGCACATTAATAATTTTTCTTTATCTCTTTATCCAAGAAGTAAACGAATTGCAACCGGGAGATTTGGACAATCGATACAACAAACACGTATTCAAAGTATTTAAAAGTTCTGTATTTTTCTTAAAACTCACTTTGTCCCAGACACACACAGTGCTTCAATTAATAATGTATATTCAGATTTTTCATTGGCGGATCTTTGTCTAAATGTTCTTCTAACAGTTTTCCTGTCTGATAGGCAAGCTTCGTGGAAAGGGCAGCATGCATGAGTGCTGCACGAGGCTGCTGACGGCACGATGCTGGGAAAGAAGAAGTATGAACACATTTCTAGCTATTATTACTTGCCATTAATTGATGAATTTGCAAG
>PVJL010006120.1:29625-98030 GCA_004026885.1 Lyroderma lyra
TCCCCCGTGCTCGGCCCCCCCCCCCCCCACCCCCAATCTGCCCTCCTCCTGGGGGTTTTGCTCTTGCCCATGTGCCGCTGTGACTGGCCGGATCGTCAGGCTGGCGGTGTTTGGAGGTGGGGAGCTGTGTGCTTCTCATGAAGGCTCAGTCTCCATGGGCCCTGTGTCCCTGGGCCTCTGATGTGACCTCTTTGAGCTCTTGCTGTGCCTCTCGCCAAGACTGGCCTCTCTCTGAGGAGCCGGGGGACTCTTCTCTGCCTCCTTTCCCCAGTGCCTTAGAGGTGGCAGCCAGGCTGACTTTTTCCCAGCATGCACAGTGTCTAGGGCCCATCATTCTTTCAGGGTTCCCCATAGATGTTTTAGCTTTAAATTATTTAAAGTTACAAGAGAAAAATCAATATAATAATAATGAATATAGAATACTGTATCCAGCCTGGATTACATATTAATTGTTACACCAATATCAAATATAATTTTTTAATATATTTTTTTTTTATGGAGAAAGAGGCCCACGAAGGCCGAAGTGCCCAGGGTCTGCGCAGGTCCTGCCGTGGCCCTGAGAACCGTGTTTGCCCTTCCCCGTGCTGTGTGGCTTTGGCTGCCTGGAGAATGTTCTGGGCAAGGCTTACGGCTTTCGCCTTTCCCTTGGGGCAGCTGGTCCCTTCCCCAGGCCTGTTCCTCAAGCGACGCTTTCTCAGGACTCTTGCCAACCTTTTTCCTACAAGTGGGTGTGACAGACCTTCATTTAACACGTGAACAGACCAAAGACACCAAAGTCATCTGTTTCTGAAACGATACTAGACATTTTGTTGGAACACTTCTGGTTAGCATGGGGCAAAGTAAAATATAGAAGGATTTTTGTATCTTGCAAAGTTTTTGCTAAGGAAAATTCCAAAGTAAGGTGTTGTACTGAGTTGGACAGAGAGTTTCACGGTTCTTTCAAGAACACAAGGGCCTGGGCTGTGTTCTCATTGATTTGATAGGTGTTTCCATTCACGATGGCATCTCTTCAGTCCAAGTGTGCTTTGCTCCACTCCACTTTTATTTCCTGATAATCTCACTTACCTTACACGTTCTGCCTTTTAAACACGTCTCCAGCATGTCTAGAACTGTAGTCCTGAAGAATCTGTATCTGATAGGATAGTAAGTTTTGTTCACCGATGGAGCAAAGCGTAGATAAAATGTTTTACATTATATAGGGTGTTTTCATGAACTGAACGTGTCCGTTACTCTACTGACCCAGAAACACTTTGGTTTGCTCTTTACATCTTGTTGGAAATATTTCTGAAAAGTGTGAGTGTCCTCCCTGCCCATGAAAATAAAATATGCATTTAGATGGCCAGGGAGCGCGGACGGGCTTGGCGGCTCCCAGCTCTCTGACTGTCACCGAGCACTTCCGGCTGCGGCCTAGTAAGACTCTCACTCAACGGGGAAGATCGGGCTGAAGTGATTCAGGGTATTGTGTGAGTATAGCCCGATCCCAGAACATTTTTACTGAAGATCCCGGTAAGTTAGAGTTCATTCTTTACACGTCCTGATGCGAAAATGTGTGCAAATGCCTTTCCTGTAGACCTACATATATATATATATATATTTTTTTTTATCAGAAACTGTAAACCATTTTTGTTTTAGTCTTAAAAGAGAAAGGTTTGACTTGGTCCTTTGAAAACACTGTAAGTTCCATTGTGTATTGTTACAGAATAAAATTATTCACAACACTTGTTCAAGAATGGCAAAGCAGACTTTATTCAGGGGCCACTGTCGGGGTAGGTGCAGGGACCACTGCAGGGGAGGGAGTTGGGCTCAACCCCACGTGCCACAAAGGAGTGTGGGAATTTGTGACCAAGGAGCAAGTAGGGGTCAGTTTGTGGAGAAGTACTGAGAGCAAGCACCAGTTGAAGAAGGGATTCTGGCTAAACTGACCTGACAGGATTGTTGCCAAAGGCAGGCCAGGGTGATCAGACATCACCTGCGGGGTGGTGGGGGATGAGGATCCCGATCGGGTGTCCGGGGTGATCAGATACTGAGGGTGGGGAATTTGGGGCAAAGTAATTTAGGATTCTTGTTATAATTGGGCTCTTAAGTGGGGACGTGCCTAAGGATGGGGTCTAGTTGGGCTGATGGGAGCCTGCCTAGAGTTTGGCCATGGAGAGAGTCTTTATCAGTATAGGCATGGGGCTCAGATGGTGGAAGGTGGGGTTCATGTTAGCAGGAGAAGAGGAAAGACCACAGCGAGGACCACCTGCAGGGTCCAAAAAAATCCACTCAGAGGTTGAATACTGACTTGTTATACCAACATGGAAAATCATTTCATAGAGATGGGGTTTTGGAAATCTACTTGTATTTTATAGTGGGTCTTGAGCTAATATGAGAAAACAATATTCAGCCCCCTCTCGCCCCTTTTTTTGAGGAGTTTGACAAGTGAACAGCTCATCAATTCATTAGTCAATCTGGGTTCAGTTAGGTAGTCACTGAGGAGGTCAAGCAAAATTTTTAAGACTTAAGTTATTGCCCTCATCGATCTTCCAGTCAAGGTCGGAAGGTCCCAGAAAAAAAGTACATCAGTTATCTTTGAACACGAGCTTCGAAAAGGAGGGACGACACCACATGCACGGGGCCCTCACCTCTCTGTCATGCGTTCTTTCCACTCATCTAGAATCATCTTTGAAATGGACAGAGTGGATCATATTGCTGCCCTGCTTTCAACCCTTAGTTTCTCACCAATTTAGCATGAAGAACAAAGTCTATCACATGGCCTTTAAGCGTCTAATGCATTGTGCTCTGTCAGTTGCTCCAGTGTTTCGTCTCCAACTTACTTCATTTTCCATGTGAATATTTATTGACTTTTTCTGGGTTTTCACCTGGATTTGTACCAAGCTGTCTCTGAGTGAGCTCATCATCACTGCGAAAGCTTACACGAACGGCAAAGGGTGGCTGAGGTTTCATATGTGCTTCGGTTCTGATGAAGGTGGGGACAGTGATTAGAGCTGTCTTTCGTGGCAGTGCCCCATTGCAGTTTATGATGCAGTGGGTGATCCATAAACATTCATGTGTTTATAGGTCATGCCACTGTTAGGTCACCAGACGAGTTGATAAAATTGGGGTGATCGGACCAGGCAGCAAGCTTATTGAGGTGCTCAATGACATTTTCCTTCTTCATTTGTCCTTGGTGTTTCTTGTTGACAAATAGCCCTCTGATTGCTGAGAATAAAGATACCCACAGAGAGAGCTGTTGCAAGCTCTCTCTATTGGTAGTCTGTTTTTCAGAGGTGATGTCACTGTGGAGTGAAGAAGACCCTTATTTCTTATGAGATGGCCCACCCTGATGAATTTCTTTGATAATTGCTATCCATAATTATGCCACCATGTCTTTCGAATTATTCACAGAGATACATTAGTTTTATACTCCTGTGTCTCAGTGACACTTCTCTGTATCTTTCTAAGAAACATCTTTGTCAATGTGTGGCTTTTGGTGTGGGACTGGCCCTATCCCATTATTTGCAGTCCTTATATAAACCTTATAAACTATTTATTTAAACAGATACACATTTAATGTGGAGACATCATTGCTGCTCAAGGGATTCTCTCTGTGGAGAGTGCTTGCTTTTTTGAGAAACATTTTCCAAATAAGACAATTATGTATCTGTCAGGGATGAAAGTAGGCATTTATTTGAAAAGCAGACAGAGCACTCGACCTGTATCTTGGTAAATCCCTGGGGTCCCCAAGGGAACAATGGTTGGTGATGATAACACTGAACCACAAATCTTGACTTAACTGGGTAATTTCTTAGGGAATTCAATTCTCAGCTGTCATTACATGGCCTTCCTTTCTCGTTCTTGTTGTTGATATTCTTTACTCTGACTTCCTCTGTGAAGTCTACAATTTCAGGTAGTTTTGCTGAAAGTTGTGATTGTTTTTCTCATGCATATGAGTTTTCGCCCCTGGAGAGAAGGAGAAGGAAACAAATTCTTGCAGCAGAATCCATATGGTTATTGTTTATCTGAGCCAGTGGGCTGCATAGTTACAAAATCTTAGAGCTATGTGTGTAAGCATCAGTGACCTCATTAACTTTAATCCTGTGTAATGTCTTAGCATTTTTGAGATAACCATATTTTGGGGCACATGCTAGAGAAAAAGACTTTTTGTTAACCAGTTAATGAGTTTGTTCCATAAAAAGTCCAACAAAGACTTACAACAAAATGACATTTAGTTTTGACTTAATGAAGTAGCTTTATGGAAAAGAATAAGATTATATCATATTGGAGTCAACCTGGGAAATCAGAATGAATTAGTGCCTTAAGGGTAATATAATCCTCTGGGAAAAAGAAGAGCTGAGAAGACACGCATTGCTTATTACAGGGAAAATTATAGACATTCGGAAGTAGTCTAGATATTACTAAAGCATGCCTCAGAGAACTTTATTGATGGAGCCTTCATAGTTTTCATGGGTTATAATCTGTTACACATAGAAAAATACATTTGTTTGGTGGCATCTCTATTAACTGTTACATTGTGCTCTTTATCCACATGCTTGATCTTACTAGTTCCCTTAGCCTAGGCTTAGAGACAGCAAAATTTTAACACAAAATACAGGCATACCTTGGAGATGTCGCAGGTTGGGTTCCAGACCACTGCAATAAATCAAGTTGTAGTCTTTCTTGCTGGTGGAGGGTCTTACCTTCAATTTGGAAAAATGCAATGTCTGCACAGCAGAATATAGCAAAGTGCAATAAAATGAGGTATGCCTATAAAAAAAATACACACCAATTAAGCAGGTGACTTGTGGCCATCAGTTTGCCAGTCTTCCCACATTCCCCAAAATGTGCCTTACCATTTGAAAAATCCCCTTATTGGCTACAGAGGGCCCTTCTTCTGATCTTTTAAAGTTATGTACTAGTTCCTTGTCATCTCCCCTGTGATGACAGGAAAACATCTGGTTTCTCTGAAATGAGTAAATCACACGCAGGATACTCACAGATTTCATTGAGGATTGAGATTTGTTCTCTTGATGGGCCGACTGGCAATATTACTGTTTTGGGGGGTTGGTACAATAGGGGTGGGGTGGGGCATGAGCAGTCGTTTTCAGCTTTGCTTGTAGGCCCGTATTCTCCCACTGGTCTGGGTGAGCATGTCTCCCTTGGGCCCCAGAGACCACCAGTCTTTACCCAAAGGTGCCACAGCTCACAAGCACCTGTACCCAGAGTTTGCTCACTGGGTCCACTGGGGTGGGTTATACTGCACTGAGTTTCCAGACTCCAGCAAGCTGCTTGTGAATTGTCCTTTTCCCCTTCCACCGCAGATGCACAATACATTCTTGTTTATTGATACGGTTTTTCTATCTAATTGGGGATTTAAGTGACTTGCAAGGAAACACTTAGGTTAATGTGTCTAGCTGTGTACGAAAGCAAGATGCCAAATGCTGTATTGGTGAAGAGTTTATGATGACGGTAGAGAGGGGTTATCTAAGGACACACTTATTCTTACAGAACATTTATAGAAACCATGGTACAAGACAGAACTTCTGAAAATTAAATTTAAATTAAAATTTAAATCAAGACTCATACGATTGATCTGACAATTAAGTTCATGAACTCATCCTTGAAAAAGTGCTACATCCCTCATTGCTGAATATCATATGGTCACCTTCGAAGCACTCCCCTTGGGAAGCTGTGCACCGACGCCAGTGCCTAGTGTACCCTTCAAAGCAATTTTAGAACTCTTTTTCTGGAATGCCCCTCAGAGCTGTCATCATATGACCCTTGATGTCCTGAATGTCACCAAAATGACCTCCTGTCAATATTTCCTTTATCTTCGGGTAAAGGAAAAAGTCACCGGGGGTCGGATCAGGTGAGTAGGGAGGGTGTTCCAATACAGTTACTTGTGTGCTGTGTGACAGTGCTGTGTGAGCTGGTGCATTGTTGTGATGCAAGAGCCGTGAGTTGTTGGTGGAAAGTTCAGGTCATTTTCGTCTTTTTCATGCAGGCTTTTCAGTGCCTCCAAATAGTAAACTCAGCTGACTGTTTGTCCAGTTGGTACAAATTCGTAATGAACAATCCCTCTGATAGCAAAAAGGTTAGCAACATCGTTTGGACTCTTGATTTGGACTGACGGAACTTTTGGTCGTGGAGAGTTGGCTGACTTCCATCGTGCACTTTGGTGCTTGGTTTCAGGGTCGTTTGTCGAGTACTGCCAACATAAGTGCAAGGGGGCAAGTTCGTGAGCTTAATTGTCAGGTCTCGTAGGTGCTAGAGTATAGAGCACTGATGTTATGTTTTAAAAATACAAAACCTCATTTGATAATAGGTCTTGGGGAGCTATCTTGTTCCCATTATTCTAAACCCAAAACATTACTTTTTCATGACTGTTAAACATCTAATATCTTCTAGGAAAACACTCAGATGACAACAGTAATATTCTTATGTGACTAACAGGCACTAGAATTATTTCCCTATGGAATATGTCATTTCTTAGATTCAATATGAAGTCAGATTCAATTCAATTTTATTGAGTCCTGAGCTTTTATACACATAATATTTTTAATTTGAATTAACACACCAACATAGCTGTTTTCCTGTCTTTCCAGGTTTGTACAAGATGTAGGGAAGAGACAGAATTGAAATCCAGACCCTCTGCCTCTAGGTCTGGTATGTTAATATGTTGCCATAGTATCAAACCAGTTAGTTTAGACTAGGGCTACGCCTCTGCACACTTGTTGAGGACAAATTTTCATTATTACCATAATCCATTCGAATTCATTCTGATTCATTACTCCTTTCCATTACTCTTCGAACATCTTAACTTTATTTTTTAAAACCACAGCCTAAAACCACTCATATTAATGGTATACAATTAAAACCAGCATAAAGTACAATTCCTTGTAGGATAATTCGCTCTAAGAGGAAGCCCACATTTACCTTCAAGAACTGGTACACTGAGGAGCAAATTCAGTTAGTGAGCAGACGAGGAACCGCAGTCGACGGGAAGATCGTAGTGGGGAGCCCAGGATTTGGAGTAAGAAGTGTCTGGGTTTGAGGAAGTTTATCTTTCCTGAGCTCAGTTTTCCCATCTATAGATGGGGGTAGCAATGGTGTCTGCCCCTGAGGGCTATGGTGAGGGGTAATTGACATAATGCCCTGTCCTTGGCATGCAGGAAGTGGTCTCTTAAATGAGTGCTGTCACTGTCATTACTAGCATCACTGTTGTTACTGTGTTGTTGCTCTACAAATCAGTCATCCCAGCACATCATTTTGGAATGCCAGTCCTTGAAAGTTGCTTTGATGTCTCTAAGGCCACACAGCACTGATCAGCAGATATACTGTAGCTTATACTGATATAATAGCAAGATTTTTGGGTCCTGGAATGGGAGAGAATTTCCTTTTTCTAATTTCACAGAATGTTTTGCATGAATCTTGCTTCTTATACCCCTGGATCACAGAGTGACAGCTAAATGGGGCGGAAAAAACTGTTTTCTTAAGGTCTTAACTTTGGTGAAAGAGAATGAAAGTTAAAAGGGGCTTCCTTACCGGTTTGCTTCTGCAAATAAGACAACTTCACGCCGGGCCCCATGACTCAAAGCTAATAGTAAATGGTGTAACGTAGCCAGGCCTCAAGCCTGGAAGTCACTGTTTGGGATTATCATTAAAAAATAAATAAATAAATAAAATAGAAAGCCCAAGTAATGAAAACACTAAGGGAGCATTTTTCTTTTAGTTAACTAACAGTCGAAAGATCTACGACTCATTTGTTATGTAACTTAATATGTTTACCTTTCTAACAACCAAAAGCAGAGGTTCTCACTCTTACCTAATTGCATGATCAATATGAAGTTTCTGTTTTAATGGCCCTGTAGTATTCAGCGAGCATACAGCAGTAGACAAGGTCAAAGTGATCCTTGACCTCACGGAAGTTACATCTTAGAAACAGAGAAAGGAGTGTGGACCCTGGTTGTTAAGCAGTAGTTCATAGATCATAGTATGTACAATGATTGGGGAAGGGGAGAATACTATGAAGCTACATTAGAAGACCACCTGATCTTTTTAGGACCTGAGCTTGGGAAAGGCTTCTGGGAGGAGTTCATGTTTGTGCTAGGACCTGAGGTTAAGTAGGAGAACACCAGGCAGGCGAAGGAGAATCCACATGGAGGAGACAGCAGATACAAAGACCAGGTAGCGGCAAGCCACGTGGGTTGAGGAAAGAGAAATTCGTTGTGGTTAGAGACTAGAAGACGTGTGTGTGTGTAGGAGGTATGAAGCAAGGCGCACGGTATGGTGGGAAGAGATAGGGAGGGGCTTATAGTGAGGAACCCCTAAATATCTGAGAGGAAGAATGATGGACTTGGGGAAGGGAGATCAATCTGTGTTTGAATCATGGTTTTGGACACAACTGATCTCCCTGAGCCCAAGTTTATTCCTGTGTAAGGTGGAGCGAGTATATTTGCCCCAGAGTGCTGTGATGGAGGGAAATAAAGACAATTTCTAAAAGATCAGGTCTAATCCTGGCACTAAGTTGGTGATCTTGAAATGTTCCTATGTACACAGAGGCACATACACACGCACAGACATACAACACAGAGTTATTAGAAGAATGCGAATGTTCGTCCTGTTGTTTCTTGGTAAGAGAAGCACATTGGGAATTGAATGCACTTGCCTATGTGGATTTCTTTGTAAATGAATCATCATTGACTCAGTCTGTCCGGCGGACTGTTTGCTTTTGGTGCTGAAGATAGGTATTTATTTTCTCTTTCCCTGAGGTGAAAGAACGTCAGGTAATTATGCTTCGGAAGAATGGGTCTGTATTAGTTTCCTATTGCTCCTGTAACAAATGACTACAAACAAGCGCTTAAAACACAAATTTATTCTCTTACATTTTGGAGGTTGAGAGTCTGAAAGGAGTTTTCCTGGGCTCAAATTAAGGTGTCCGCAGGGCCGTGTTCCTTCTGGAAGCCCCAGGGGAGAATGCATTTTCTGGCCTTTCCCAGTTTCTAGAGGCCACCTGCATTCCCTGGCTTATGTGTGGCTCCTTCTGTAGCCAAATCATGGTACTCGGAGAGTGAAACTTTCCCAGTGTTTTGCCTGATGCTGTGATAACTCCTCTAACTTGAGGTAAAGTATAAAATTGATTTTGAGATTTTGATTTTAAATAAATTACAAGCTTCCAAACGACCTAGGCTTGCATTTTCCTGCCTGACTTTTAAGTTACTTGCTTACCAATTTTCTTTGTCTAAAAGATTAAAAAAATTGTTTTTTCTCTATGGGCCTTTTATCATCGCATCGTAGGGCTTCTGTCAAAAAGTACATTTTAACATGCGATTTTTCAACATGAAATTTCAAAGTGGATTTGTTAGACTTTTAGGCTCTGGGGCTCCGATTCCAAGAGGTTTAAAGGGAATTGTTCGTTTGCTTTGTTCTATGCAGCCTCTAGCTGGTGCTTGTAATCAGTGTGGCTTAATCCTACAGTTAGGTATAGCAGGGGTGCATTTTCAAGGCAGGAGAGAATTCTGGATCAACTCTTGTGTTTCAGTGACATTCTTTCTTTTTGCTGGGGTACCAAGTTTATGAGAAACAGCAGTGGAGTATGCCACCAATATAAAGAGCTGTCAAGCATGTGACTTTCCCATTAAGTGTACTCGCCCTCCATCTGGGCAGTCTGCAGCTATGCACTCTGACGCTTTCAGGGTGCTGTGGGGTTTGAGGTAGCCGTGACTTTTCTTGCCTTATAAAGCTCAACCTTACTGACTTCCGGAATGGCAGTGTGAGGCACATAGTGGACTCTCTCCCCGGGGAAATAAACATGTAACTGCTGAAAATTATATATATGATAAATAGGTGTATGTATAATGATATATAACATGCGTATAATCATAAATATATTAAAGGTATTTTATGTAATCATGAACATTGCATATGATAAACATAACTGTATACAATAAATATATAATTGTAGATATATAAATTTTAAAATATATTTTATATAATTACATATAATTTTCAGCAGTTAAATGGTTGACATTTCAAACTTCTGAAAATTTTCCTAAGGGCACACAGAAAATGGAGTAACATTAAAACATTTACTGAACTTGGGTGAAAACAGTGAGAACCGGTAGCATTGGGCCATGACCTTCTCCCTCTATCCTCTCCCTGGCTCAGTGTAATGGAAACTATGCTGTACGGGACTTCCACCGGCATCTGCCATCCCCTGTCCCCCAGCCTCCTGCTACAGAAGCTCTGTTCTGCCCAGTGCTGCTGAGAGGACTGGTCTCTGCTCCCCCATCCAGCGCACAGTCCCAGGGTGGACGCTGGACTCCGCGCACCGCAGGCCAGGAGTACTGGGCCCTGAAACACCCTCCCCAGCTTGCTTATAGGGTGGGGACTTTTTTTTTTTTTTGTATGTGGGTATTTCCCTGGCTGGGAATCGAACCCAGGCCGCAGCGTTGACAGCGCCGAAGCCTTAGCCACTGCACCACCAGGGAACTGCAAGGTGGGGACTTTGTACCTGGATGTGTGCCGAGCTGAGAAGACGAGGGGCTGCCATCCTTGCCCAAAGCCCTGGCCGTGGAGCAGGGTATTACCCTGAGGGAAGCCGGCCATAGTCCATGCCCTCTGCTACATTGCATTCACCCAGAGATACTGCCCAGAGGGATAGTCAGGTTATGAGAATAGAGAGATCCACAGATATCCCGAGGGGGACTGATTTTATTTGGAACAGAGAAGGAGGAAATTCATGCCTGGGTTTGTCAAAAACAATAAAGATCATGGTGGTGCTCCTAGGCTGGTAGATTTATGATACTTACAGCAACTGGAAGATGGTAGAGCAGCTGGACATTTAACAGAGACAAACAGCGAAAGAGATAACTAAGAAGAGCCCTCCTGAGATCTGATCAGCCTCAAAGACGGGCAAAGCTCTGCTCTTGAAAATGGGCCCTAACTTAATTGGATAAGACTGGAGCCATTTATACCCCAGGGCATTGTCAAAGGTAATAGAAGAATCAGACGACAATTAATAAAGACTAACAGCTGGGTGTGATACCAGTTGGGGCAGAACAGCTCTGATGCCCAGGAAGAGTGTGTGCATGTGCAAGACTTTACTCCCGAGGAGCGATTTCAGAGGTTGCACACTGAGGGTGAGGGGCAGACTTCAATAGTATAGTCCACCTAGGTTATTAATAAATAAAGAGCAAGCCAGAAAACAATAACAAGCCCTGGGAGGGATGGTCGTGGTGGTTCAATATCCAGAGTGCCTATGATATGTTATTTAAAATGTCCGGTTTTGCATGAGGTATGCAAAGAAATGGGGAAGTTTGACTCATACAGAGAAAAAAAAAAAGAGCAGACAATAGAAACTTGTGTGGGAGGGAGCCTAGATTTAGCAGACAAAGAATTTAAAGCAGAGATATAAGTATTTACTTAGAAGAAACCCTTATAACATAGGAACTTTTAAAAGGCTCCTAATGTGTATAGGCAAATTGCTTTATCAAAAGGTTACATGAAATTTTCGTATCCACACATTTATAGGGAAGTGGTAAAGGCTAGCGGTGAAGTATGGAAGTCAAAAAATTTGGGTTTGAGACCTGGCTTCAGCATCACTACTTGTAAGTGTATTAATCAGTGTTCTCCAAAGAAACAGAACCAACAGGGTGTGTGTGTGTGTGTGTGTGTGTGTGTGTGTGTGTGTGTGTATAAGAGAAAGAGTGAGAGAGCACAACAGAAGATTTATTTTAAGCAATTGGCTCACACGATAGTGGAGGCTTGGTGGGACCAAAATTTGAAAGGGGTGGCTGGCAGGCTGGAGGCCCAGCGAAGAGCTGCAGTTCAAGTCTAAAGGCCATCTGTTCACAGAATTCCTTTTTTGCTTGGACCAGGAAAGGAGCTTAAAGGGCTTTGGGGCACATGAAGTTAGGCCAGGCTGGGCCCTGAGGAGAAATGGTGCTTGTCACTGGGGAACTTCTGGTTGGGGAGGGGCGATGTCTCCAACGCTTGTCATCGGAAGCCCAGGGGCAGGCTCGCGCGCACACGCAGACGGGGGCCTTGCAGGTTCACCACCTGAACCTTCGGTCCGAAGGGGCTTCTGATGCAACGCCAACAGTGTGGCTGGGATCGGATGAACTCACACCGTAGTTCTGTCCCCTGAGCCCGCCACCCACACAAATAAAGCTCAGTAAAGACACTGGTTCTCAGAGGCCAAGAGCTAGAGATGGAACGTAGGAAGCTCGCCGTAGCTCACCCTGCAGCTGAAGTTCCCCTGCGTTAGTGCTTTGCCAGCCGCCACAGGCACTGGCTGCTGTGCTCTCTCTTGAGGATAATCAGGATTTAATAACACCTGTTCAGCTATTTATAATTTACTTTCAACTTTATATCTGAACACATTACCGCCTATTTTTGTCAGGACTATAATGATCACCTTTTTTTCCTTCTTGCCCAGTGACTAACCTCCTGCCCTCTCCCTGGATCTTCCTGTCTCATTTATAGACTGTATTTTTTCCTCTCCTGGCCTCAATTCTATCTTTTTCATTTCTCTATTCCTATCATTTTTTTTTATACTTAGGAGCACACAGTGTATAAAATATGCCTGGCAAAGGGACTGGACTTCACCTGTAAGAGGTCGGAACTAGAAATGGTGTTAAGTTGAAGAAAATAATGGATATTTAAGAGAAAGAAGTGTTTCTGCCTTAAAGTATTTGCAGTCTTGCTTGTGTCAAAGACAATTTTTACACAGATCTAATTACATCAAGGTCATTGTATTGTTAATTGTATATGCAGTTTTGCATTTTCTCAGCTCCTTCTAGCTCTCAAACGGACTTACTCTTGCCCTACAAAAGGATGTAATGTGCCCCCCGCCCCCCAATAGATGAAGGTACTGGTGAATATGGATGGCACCCATGAAAATATTACATTAGTTTATTTTCAAAAATCTGTATGTGATCTTCTTTTTAAAAGAAAAATGGACTGATGTGCAAAAGAACATTTCTTCTATAAAATCCTGTTGAACTTTGTCATTTTGGACGGCTTGGTTGTCAGAACAAGGAGGTATGGCTGCATTGCTTTGGTTCGCCTGTCACCTGGCCTCGTTGCCCTGCTGTTGAGTTATGGTTCATTCTCTGGCACCGGGGAGAAGTAACTGGAGAGTGCCTCATACCAACGCGGGCACAGGTCCTCCTGGCACTCCCCGAGCAATTCTGCGCCCTTCTCTCCTTTAGCTCCATTTCTTACAGCTGCGTGCTAGAGATCCAACCTAAAGAGGGTGCTTTCTCAGCAACACCCTTGCCTTTTTATGCATATTTTATTCAGATCAGTTAGTTAGAACCAAATGCAGATGCTGGAGTGCATATGTAAGTCATAAACAATAAAATAATGGTGTGTAGTTGGGAGATGGGAAGGAACGAGAAGAGCCAATGATTAGCAGTGCGTTTTGAAAAGACCTGTCTATGCCTATCATCAAGCAGCTTAATTAGGGTGATAGTGAACTTGAAGCCCCAGTGGGACAGAGTTAGGTGAAAGCTTGCCCTCAATCTGGGCTGCCCGATACGCGGGTGGAGGAGAGGAGAGAGAGGAACTCAGAAAGAGCACGGACATTCGAATGGCACCTTCCCTGCTTTATCGGCTTTTTGTCCTAAATAGCACTGGGGGAACATCTGCCCCACCAAAATGTCTCTACCGCATCCACTCCGGCTTGCAGAAGAAAGAGGTGTAGGCCATGTCCTTGCCACGCTGTGCTTCCCTCCCCCTGCCCCTACTTCCCTCCCACTCTGTTCTCCTCTCTTCCAAGGAAGTCTTTGTCCATTCTGAGCTGATTTATACCAGCATCCCGACTTCTCCAAGGTCTGTTTCTGCTTACACATTGCTCTGATGCCACATTGTTAAAGTGAAGCAAGTGAAATGGAAAATTAGGAATTCTTGTCTGAAGGTGGGAGAGGGTTATGAAGATAGCAAATACCCACAATCCACAGGTTTGTGAGTTTTTGTCCTCAACTCATTCAGAAACACTGCTCCTGTGTATGTTTGCACCAGCTCTCCATTCTCGGAACTTCTTTTCCAACCCTGCCTGCGTCACTCAGCACTTGGTGTATTTTGCTGTGATGGGCAAAATTTGTCTTCTAAGGAGAGTTTACAGATTTAGCAAAAGCAAAATAAAATAAAACAAAAATGAAAGGAAAACAAGAACAAAAACAAAAAGACAAAACCTAGGTTCTCTGTATCACGCAATATAGGGGGCATACATTAAAACATTATTTGTTTCTCCAAAATTCAACTTTAACTGGGCATTTCGTATTCTATCTAGCTACACTATTTCTAAGGGAATGGTAATGTTAAAGGAATAACTTTCCTTTTTTATTTTTATTGAGGAATAATTGACAAACATAATCGTGTATATTGAAAGTATATATTGTGATGACTTGAATCATGGAATGATTATCAAGATCACGATAATGAACACATTCACCACCTTTATTGTGTGTGTGGTGAGAAAACTTAAGATCTTCTTTCAGGAATCTTCAAGTATACAGGGGCTGTCCGGAAAGTATCCAGCCATGTAATATGAAAAATAGAGGCATTTATGGCTGGGTTTTTCCCGGACAGCCCTCATATACCGTATTATTAACTATCGTCATTATGCTGTACATGAGGTCTTATTCTTCTTATAACTGAAAATGTGTAACCTTTGACCTACATCACCCCATTTTCTCCTCCTCTGCCCAGCCCCTGGCAACCACCATTCTATTCTGTTTCTATGAAATGTTTTTTTTTTTTTTTTTCATTCCACATTTAAGTGGAAAGTTTGTTTGTCTTTGCAATGTTTGTCATTGCTTCTGTCACTTAGCGTAATGCCCTCTGGGTTCATTTATGTTGTCACAGACAGCAGGATTTTCTCTTTTGTTTGTGGAGGAATATTATTCCATTGTATGTATATTATATTTTCTTAATCCATTCTTGCAGCAAAGGACATTTAGGTGTTTCTCTATCTTGGCTTTTTGTGAAAAATGCTGCAGCAAGCACGGGTGTGCAGATATCTCTTCAAGATACTAATTTCGATTCTTCTGGCTGTATATCCAGCTGTGGGATTGGATTGCTGGATTATAGGAGTTTTCAAGGTATTTGATTGATAAGTTAGAAGCAGCAAATGAAGATATTTTTGGAGTAGTACCTAATGTGTTCTGAACCAGGAGGAAGTCCAGAAGAGCTGCAGCTCCAAGGATGGTGAGAAGCCTGGGTTCTTGAGGTCATAGGGTGACTAGGCTTACCCTGCGATTCATTCCCATTGCATTGCAGTTATTATGACTTGTAACTTTTCTCATGGTGGAGGTGATATAAATATTTATTTTTATTTTTATTGTTAGGCTTACATAGGTTCCAGGTGTACAACTCTACAGTGCATCGTCAACTGGTTGTATAATAAGTTCACCCCCCAAGTGTGAGTTCTCTTTCCATCACCATGAATATTTTTTAAACAAAAAGATTCAGCACAACTATCCGGAATAGGACAAATGGCATTTGGAACATGAAAATATGTAGGAAGAACCCAAGTAACTGCCTATGGGGATAATCTCATATTATTGCTTTCTGCTTGCTTGCCACCTCTGTCGTCTCCTGCCCTTTTTTTTTTTTAACTTCTTGTTTACATTTCTCCCTGTGACTCATTCTCCCTTATTTAAAAAATGTCTTACCTGTCTTCATAAGAGTGCACACAATGCCTCAACTTCACCTGAACCATCAACATCTGCTTTTAAGTATTATGTGTCCATGTGCTTGTTGATATGTCTCTTCCATCTGTATGCAATGGGGACAAGCACCGTATGTCCTATATATTAGAGTACAGCAAGCAGGCTATAAGGGCAAAGAGCAAGTCTCTTCATCGTAAGAGTGGCACGAAGATGTTTAATACAGATGCTTAAGATAATGCATTTCTGCTTTCCACTGCAGTAATGATTAGTTCACTCTGTCCTTAATTGCCACGATTATTAATTCAATACATGAGTCATCACACTTCTCGTAAATAGAGCTGCCGGCAACGCAGGTAGTGATGGGCCCTTGAGAAGCTCTTCTCACTGCCGTTTTGCTAACCCGAGTGTCCTTTCCCCGGTCCCCAGAACTTAGGGAGACACTGTGTACGTCCAAGAAGTTACAGGAATTCTCCAGCTTCAGCATGATGTTTACTCAGAGATCAACCCCTGCCACTCGTCTCCTCGGGGGAATCATGGATATCCTCTTTCCTGCGCTTTATGGTAGACAACGTTTTCTTGAGAAACCTGCACATCAAAAGGGAACAGAAAGGGTGTCTTTCCTGTAGAGCCTCAATAGATAGCTGAAATTTAAACCAGTCAGTCTCTCATCACATGCCTACCGATCCTCTGAAGCATTTGCCAGTTGACGGGGACCAGCCACTGATATTTACTAGATTTAATTCTGTTCTGGAATGACCAGACATGGCTCTACATGAATTTAGTGTTTTGTTTGTTTTCCTTCCAATGACAAGCTCTTCTGCATTCAAGGATTCATGATTCCTTCTCATTTATGAAACACTTTCTGGTCCCTGAGCCAGGTTGGTCTGAATGATGCTGCTGAGATGGAGGCCTTGGGTTTTATTCCTTTTGAGTTCATTTATTTCATGAAACGGGGAAGTCATAGCCATCACCACGTGGCTCCTCAATGCAGGAGGTGCACTAGTGGAGGTCGGGGCTCTGGTGGAGGTAGGGTGGGAGGAAAGATGGTGGTGGTGGCCCCTGAATGGGGAGTGTGGCTCGTTTAGTCTAAAGCCTCTGGGACTCCAGTGCAGGTCCCCTTAGAGCTGTCAGGGGCCGGTCTTGGTGTACCAGTCACAGCACGCTGACACTGTTTCCCAGACTCCATCAGGGCCTGCTCAGTGACATTTAAGCTCGGAGCAGTGAGCTTCTGAGGCTAAAACATACAAAAAGCACATCCTGGCTTATACAGGCTGTTAATGTAGATTGGCCATAACACATAATTTCAGAAATATAATACAAATTTATATTTCTGGGAAAATTTCTTTCTTTTTTATCCCCCCTACGCAAAGGCTTCAGAGGCTTGTCTGAAATTTTAAAACTCATTCTTTATCTTTCCCATAAGATTTGCCTTTCTTGCTTAGAGGATCACATTTGCTAATAGAGTGATGTGTAGTTCTGGTGGCTGTTAGTCAAATTGTAAATTGGGTGAAAGTCATCAGGACTTACCTCACCTCTGCCTTTTCTCTACCTTTATTTCTACCTACGACTTTGGTCTTATTTTAGACTCTCGGTCCTCCTCCATCTCCCAGTTGGGCCCTAATTTTTTCCCTTTTTCAGCTTTCCACCTTCAAAATAATCTAGCTCTTTTTTTTGGAATTCCCTAGGACTCCACTAGAACAAAGCTGATAAACTCCTTTGCACTAAGATGAAATTGGTGATAAGGGGACATGTGCCCCCCAATAGACAGGATTTGCATTTCACAGGGATCTAGAAGCACTATCAAAGCTTTATTTTATTGAAGAGAAAACTGAAACTCAGACAAGTTAAGTGAGTGACTTGCTCAGTAATAAGGCTTTCTATTTTTGCCATAGGATTGGAATCTAGGTCTTCTATTTATAACTCTATTGTAATTTTCACTGTATCAATGTTTCTCAAGCTTTGGTCATCTCCATAGCCTCCTCACAAGTTATTTAATACACTTTAATTAAGTTTTTCTTATATAAGTTTGTCTTAATATTACTGAAATTACAAATTTGAAAATTATGGATTTTAAATTTAGATAAATATAACTTACACACACACACACATATTTAAATGTATGCTAAAATAAATAAAACATTGCTTAAATAAAAAATAGAATATTGACCGATAGGCCACCTCAATCATTGTGGGGACTGCCAGTGGGTGTGGCTTCATGTTAGAAAACTAGGAAACATGAAATTAAAGCTGTGATCTCTTTTAATGCCTTAACCTATTTCTCTGGGAACTTTTGGCACTTTGGTTGGGAGACTGGAAGGAGGGAGAAAGAGGTCTCTTTGTTCAAGTTACTCCACAGAGCAAGTGGTTTACCTGTTGGGGTCACCCATTCTTGGGTTTTGAGTAAAATTGAGGTCAGGACAATAGCTCTAGATTTAAAGGTTAAATATGTGCCTTTCAAAGTAAAACCTTACTTAAAGCATTTTTCTTCAACTAGAAGCTTTTCTAAGAGAGAAAATAATTTTGTCCCCTTGTAATGCTAGACATCTGATGGTATAGAATGATGAGTAAGACATGGCCTTTGTCTTTAAGAAGAAACTGTGTACAGGCAGTGATAATTTCAGGTAAGTTGAGACAAATTCCACTATAATTACAGGGAAATGGGACACTTTTCACAATTTTCCCCCCAAAGTACCATGGTCACTCCAAGAGGGAAAGATGGTACCTCGTGACTGCTGTGGAGGGAGTAGGGGTGAATTGCTGGGAGAGTTAGCATTAGAACTGGGCTCTGGGACAAAGAACGTAAACAGGGGGGAGGTGAGGGGAAGGGTGTGCTGGGAGAACAGGTGGGGGTTGGGGTCCGTGTGTAACTTCTGCTGTCATGGACGTCTGTTGAGATGGTCCTGTGGTGGGAAGTTCCTCCTTTCAGTTCCTCTATGGCCACTCAGGGTCTTTCTTCAGCCTCGGTAAAGATCTTGACATTGTGTTAAGATCTTGGAACTCTGGGATTTGTTTATTTCCTTAGTTTAACTCAATAAGTTATATTCAAGCAGAGCCAGGAAGTGAGCAGTCGATTTTGCAGGGCTTCATGCTACGGTGTCCAGGATCCTTATCTTTTTCCTGGAGGCTGAACCCTTCCCGAGCCTGCTGAGAACTGTAAACACTCATGCCAAGAAGAGCAGATTCAACTTTGAATCTAGTTTCCTTTAAATCCTCTTTGGTATTTTGAGGACTCCCAGCATTATTACATTGGTAGTCTTTTTACTGGTTGATGTGGCATATACTTAATAGTGCCTACTGGGTACCAGGCACTCTTACAAGCACTCTATAAACAAAACCCCTTGTAAGAACACCATGAGAAGGCACTGTTATTACTCCTGTGGCAGAGGAAATCAGTGCTCTGCCCAGATCTGCCCAGCTCCCTCTAGCTTTTTCATGTAGACCAGTGCTGTAGAAACTTTTGACGTCCCTGGGCCGCTTTGGAAGAAGAATCGTCTCGGGCCACACATAAAATACACTTACACTAATGATAGCTGATGAGCTAAAAAAAAAAAAAAGAGTTCACAAAAAAAATCTCATAATGTGTTAAGGATTTGTGTTGGGCTGCATTCAAAGCCATCTTGGGCTGCAGGTTGGATGTGCCTGATAATAGATTATCCCCTGGTGCACTGTCAGCCCCAATAACTAGCACTTGCTTCTCTGACATAGACCTATCCCCAGGCCACTGGAGCCTGCCTTGCCTGTGTTTATGGAGGCCAGAGCATTTGAGAATTTATGTCTCCTTGCCACAGCTCTGAAACATACAGGAGGATAAATACTCCAGATCCCTTGACCCTGATTAAGATGGCATCAAGGTAAAAATGGTACCACCTCCAGAGCTCCCCTATGGGACGGATCCAAGGATTCCCTCTGTGGATGCTGCTTGATATCACAAGTTCTCTTCTCATCCCTGCTTCACTTCCCCAACCCCCTGCTAGTTTTCCTGAGAATGCTTCCTAATAAATCCAAATTTTCACCTAGATCCTAGATTGCTATTTCAGAGTACTTTTGGGGAGCGCTACCTAAGTCAATTCCAATTTTATAGTTAGGAAACTGAAGCCCAGAGAGTTTAAGTAATTTGCCTAAAGCCATTCAGCTGGTAACTGGAGGACCTGGGATTCTAACTCCAGCACTTTGACCTCATTTATACCTTGAAGATTAGGAGGAAGGGACCATGGAGTCAGATAGGGCACCAGAAGAAGCCTTCTTTAAGGAAGGTGCTTGTTCGCTATTTTATGCCTCATCTCTTTTATCGAGTTCTTTGGCTCCAGAATTTCTATTTGGTTCTCTTTTAGAGTTTCAGTCTCTTTGGTAAATTATTCATTTTGTTCATTGTTTTTAGTTCTGAGTTCATTCAATTGCCTATCTGAACTTTCTTGCATCTTGTTGAGTTTTTTCTAGACCTGCAAGCTTCAATTCTCTGTCATTTAAGTCACATATTTCCATGCCTTTAAGTTTACTTTGGGAGATCTTTCGTTTTCTTTCTGAGCTGCTTTGTCACCTTGGTTGCTCATAGTATTTGGTGGATTCTTTCTCTGCCTAGGCATTTATGAGACCGAGCTCCGCAGCAAGTTGATAAGAAGAGGTCTTTCTTTTGTCTTTCCATAGGTGGTGCTGGAGTGTTTTATTTTCTCTGGCACTGCTCAGCCTTCTGGGATCTCTGCTGGGCGGTGAGAAATGCCTAGTATTCCCTAAGGAGGTGGGTGTCTCCTCTGTCACTTTGGTTCAGGGCACCACCCCTGTGGGAGAATGTGGTGGGCAATGGGGTTTTGAGCCCCTGGAATCCCATTGCTGCCCCTGCAGCCAGAAGTAGTGATGTGCTGCCTGAGGTGCTCCAGGTGCACTCACTGGGATCAGCCATGGAGGGCCAAGATGGGTGGGCTGGGAGAGGTCACTGGTGTGTTTGTGGCTTTGTTCTCCTCCCAGTAATGGTGACTGCCAGACCTCAGCTGCCTTGCCTCTGCATCTCCACCCTTGTCACTAGGATTAGTGTGCATCTGCAGTTTAGGACCTGTCTCTCGAGTTCTCATGTAGGTATTCTGCTTTGTAACCTGACATGGCTATAGCTATTTCTGGAGTCTGCTGGTCGCTCTGTGAGGTGGGAGGCGAACCTGGGAGGGTGGAAGGAGGCGTCCAGGCTCAGTGGTTCTGTTTTTTGCCTGGTAATGGCGGCTGCTGGAACACAGCTGTTGCACTTCTGTATTTGGTCTCTGCCTGTATTTGGTCTCTGAGTTCAGCCATGTTATATGCTGGTCACTCAGGTGGGAATGCTCAGGGCCACAGAGAGTGAGTGCACCTGTAGCCTGAATCCTCCCCTTCCCTGGGACCTTGTTTGAGCTCCAGGCGGGTCCATGGCACCTCTCTGCTGTTCTCCCTTCCCCCCTCCCCAGTTCACCCGGGTTTACTCACCGTCAGATGTTTCAATGCATGGATTTCTCAGACATATTTGTGTATTGCACAGGGAATCCTTTATTGAATTACAGCTCTTCAATTTGTTGTAATTTCAAGGGGTGATATCAAGGGGACCCCTCACACCACCACACTTCTGATGTCCAAACCGATCCTTTATAATATCCAATTACCTCTCCCTAACACTATGACTATAGATCTTCAGCTATATTGGTCTTTGCCTTAAGATAGTACTTGTGGTCTGGTCTGGGAATCCAACCGTCATGCATTGCCATATTTTTAATTGGAAAAGTTATTCAAAGACCCAAGTAATAGACCTGTAAGTAAGTGTTGGAAATATTGGCCAGATGTAAATTGAGGAAATCCTGTTTATACTTTAGGAAGCCTATTTATACTCTATCAAGCCATTTAACCATCTAGTCATCAACTTCATTGGATATAAAAGAAAAGACTGTTGTAAAACAAATGCTGAGAACTATGACAATATGACATTTCCCAGATCAGTTCTTTCTCCCAGGTGACCTTAATTGTTGTTTTACTCTTCCTGGCCTTAATGGTGCAATGTATGCTTATACAGCTCTAGGCAGAGTTCCTGCTAGAATACTATTTAGTAGGTATTAATTGGCTTCCTTTAATCTTGCTCCATACGCTTGGGATTCTTGGAGAGGCCGTGCCCCTGGATTTCAAGGACCCTGGTGGTTACGGTGTTGACTTTTACTGTAAGATCTGTTAGGTGGTTTCTGTAGAGACTTCAAAGGATGACTTGTATTGGATCTATTTTAAAAGCCTGATACAGGAATACGCTAAAAAGACAGAATGGTAATCCTTGTGAAATGCCAAGAAAGTATTTGAACATTAGACAGGTCACTGCTATGTCAGTCTAAAACCTCTCTAAGCAGCTAACATCATCCTACAGTAACTGAAAAGAGACCACGAGGTTACTGTTTCTGTGGATAAGCAAAATTATTTCCTTTGCCTATTTCCCTCAGCTTCTTATTCTTCAAAAGAATAAAATCTTATGAAAATGCTGCATAATTAAAAAGACCTCTTAGTTTCATTAATAATGCAAAGAACAAAATTTCTATAGCATAGTAAATCAATAGACGTAGACTATTAATTTATCTTTTGTACAGAGTTTGATTTAACAAAGTTGATAGTAATTCCCTTCAGTGTTTTTGGTGTATTAATGTGTTTAACAAGGAAAGAAATTCAACAATAAACATTCTATATTTTATTTAAAATAATGGAGGAAACTCTGAGTTAAGTTTTTCTGAAAACAATGCATATATATTTTTTTATTTGACAGACAAAGAGAAAGCTATAGAAATGATTATGTTTTTCATGCTAATGCTATTTCATTATCTGCATCTTCTCAGTCTCTTTTATCAAGGCCTTTTTCTGGAACTTTCCAAAGAAGATAGAATAGAACAGGTTAAAAATTTAAGCACAGAGGGATGGAAATTTAACCAGAATGAGATGAAAATTTAATCACAGCAATTTTTAATGCCTAGGGGTCAGCATATTGACAGCCCTACGGGCTAGTCAGTCCCCTTTTATACATAAAGTTTTATTGGAACATAGCCACAGCTATTTGTTTTCATATTGTCTGTGGCTGCTTTCATGCTACATGGCAGAGTTGAAGAGTGACAGAGACCATGTGGTCTATAAACCTAAAATATTTGTATTAGTTTTTGAAGAAAAAGTTTGCTGGTCCCCGGCCTATGCCTTTGCTGATGGTCTGTAAAAAATCCTTGGGTGGACTAAGACGGAAGAATGGTGTATGTCAGTCTCCAAGTTCAGGTTAGAACTGTTACTGCTGCCGGGAATGGGGTATGGGGAAGCGGGCTATTTACTCCCAGCGTTTGTGCGGTTAGGAACTTGTCACCAGCAGTCTGAAGAACTGACAGAATTACTGTTCTTCACTCCAGTGCCATCTTACTGGTATGAAAGCATCTGAGAGCACATGTGGTATGTTCTGGTAGTGATTCCTGGGCCCTGATTGTTCGGAGGGATAAATGTTTGAAGACCACGTTCCCCATTCAGCAGGCCCCGTGAAGAGCGACACGGAGTCCCCTGCTGACCGGGGCTGGGCTGGCCATTCAGAGGCAGGAGGAACAGATTTACAGACTCTTGAGATGTCTAGTTACATCTAGTGCAGTGTTTCTGCATTGGCAAAGGCAATTTGTGTGCCATGAGTTAAACCTAAGGGTTGCACCATTAAAGGCGAATAATGAGCAGTTTTAATTTAATTTAATGAGAAAAAAATGGATACATTAATCAATTTCACATTTTTTACTTTAAAATTGTTAGAACTTTTTGGTGCCTGCTACGTTGCCCTTTATTATTAATTCATGTATATGTTTGTTTATTCAACAAGTGTTTTCAGCAGGTGTGGTGTATGTGTGTACCAGGTACCATGACAGTGGCCTAGAATACGGTAAGGAAGAAACAAAATCTTTCCCTGTTGTCATGTGACCTAGTCTAGTGGGGTCGCTAATAAACAAGTTGTTAATATCTGAATATCTTTGCAGTGAGGCTGCCTGGGTTCAGATCCCAGTTTCTCCACTGGCTAGCTGGGTGACTTTCATCGAAACTCAAAACCTCCTCTGATTTTCTATACACAGTGAGAAACGCGTGTAGCTTTGTAATGGCTCTGACTCCCGTGCCCAGGTGTGGGTTTTCTCTGCCCCAGGTGATTCTCCAGCACCAGCTGGGTGTCCACCAATTCAAGTCAATCCTGACACCACCTACTGGAGATAGTCAGATCCCGTAGGTTAAGGGTTCAGTCCGGCAAGGCTGCTCCCCCGACCCCCATTTCAGATGCCAATCACAAGTCCAGGTTGTCAACCTGTTCTTCTGACGGGGTATAGATTGGGGGTTCTGATGACTCACACCTTGAGTTCCATTAATTTGGCTCACAGAACTCAGAGAAACATGTAACTTACTAGATCACTGGTTTATTTTAAAAAGTTGTAACTTGGGAACAACCAGAAGGGAGAGATGCGGGGGATGGTGGGGAAGGCGAAAGGTGCTTTCGTGCCATCCAAGCACACCGCTTTTCCCTCACTGCCACGTGTCCCCAGTTCACCAGCCCGGAAGCGCTCTCAGCACGGTCCGTGTGGGATTTTATGGAGGCTTCATGACACAGGCCTCATTCATTAACTCTTCATCTCCAGCCAGTCTTCCCTCCCCCAGGTAGGGGGTGGGGCTGAGAGTTCCAAGCCTCTAGTCACAGGGCTGGCTCACCTGGCACCCAGCCCCCACCCTTAGGTGCTTTCCCAAAGTCACTCACTCACAGAAACTCGGCTGCGGTCAAAGAGCGTTGGCTGTGAGTGCCAAGTTCTTACCACTCAGGAAATCCCAAGGGTTTTAGGAGTTCTGTGCCAGAAATGGGGAAGAGCACACACACACACATACATACACACACACGCACACACGCACACCTTATTATAAATCATGTATCACAAGTTGCTGTGAGCCCAACATGATATACCACACTCAAAGCATTTGGAATATTGTTTGCACATAGTAAGTGTAAGTGAATGCTGGTGCTTGTTGTTTTAGGTAAATGTACAAATAAATATGTAATTTTGGGTTGGAGTAAATGCTTGGAAGGAAAAGAATGGGTTTCCATGAGAAAGTAAAAAGGAGAGGCCTACTTTAAGTAGTGTGGAAATGGCTCCCAGAAAGGACTGAGATTTGAAGAAGGAGACGCCTGCAGGAGCAGTTGGAGGAGAACATTCTAGCCAAAGGGAACGTCGTGTACGGTGACCCCCAAGGCAGAAAGTGAGCTTGGAGAGTTCCAAGGTCTGAAAGAAAGCCTTTCTGTGCCCTCCGTTTTGGGATGTCATTTTTCCCCTTAGCCCGAACATACGAATATTAAATGAGGTGATACATGTAGAAGCATATAGAACAATGTCAAGCATATAGTAAGCGTGGATAGGTATTAGCCATTATTATTATTATGGGAACTATTTTTGCTGTTGTTGTTATAAAAAGTTTCTAATTCTTTCTCTTGGACAACTCTGGCCTTTAGTGTTAATCATCTGTTTGTTGGTTTGTTTTTGGATTTAAATTGTCATGTGTCCAGAAAAAGTATTTTCTCTGACTGTTTACAAGCAGGGATTCATACATATTTGAGGGCCACAGAAAAATTGTTCTGATGAGAATTGTTCTGACGAAAGCTAAGAAACTTCTCAGAAGAATTCACATTAACCAATAAACAGAAGTTTGCATTCAATTTTAGGCATTGCATTGGCCCCTGATTACATAGTCCTGATTAATTATTTAAAGTTTCTTGAAGAGCAGAATTATAGAATGTTCTCTTGTACTCTGTACAACCATTTCCTGTCTAATTTAGAAGATGCTTTATTTTCACTGATAGTTGTTTCTTTTTTACCTTCTTTTTAAACCATATTTAATTAATGCTAATGTGCGTAGTTTTCCTACTTAGCAGGTGTGATACTGGGTTGCATCTTATAATCAGTACTACGCCACAGTTTAATTGGCAGCTTTTTCTTTCTCTCAGTGCCACGTAAGACAATCTTAGAGTCAGTGGTGTCTTGGATTTGACAAACTATAGTACATACCTTCATAAAATGGCCTGGCGGGCCCCAGGATGCTCCAAATTCAGGTCTCAGTGCAATGCTTTTACTTCTTCAACAACTTCCTTTTCTCAAGGTGTTAAAAGTCAAGTCTCCTTCGAAATCAATGACAATTAATTTTCCTCTAGAGAGGGATTCCTGGCAGGGCCACCCATTCCGATTGCCAGGTGGTGCACTGCATGAAATGCCTTGCCAAAGGGGTGCTGAAATCTGCCCGCAGCTCCCTCACCAGCCACGGTCCTGGCCCACAGAAAGGAGTGCATGGCTATTACGTGCCCTTTCAGAATGGCTGCTGTTTGAAGTTTGTCCACCTGGTGTATTATGAAAAGAGCAGTCGTCTTTGTATAATACACACAAGGTACAGTTGGTGCAAGCAACAGATCTCATTCCTGATGCCATGGTCTTAACATGTTCTGCCCTCTACCCTGTTGTCCCTCTGTCTTCGCTGGATCTAGGTGTTGTCCTGTATCTTTCAATGGGTCTGAGTGTAAAGGAATCCTAATTGAGTTTCTTTACAAACAGACTCTCACCAATTTTGTACTAGGCAGTGACACTTCTTCAGATGATTTTTCCTGCATTTTCATTTGCATTGGGGGACGTCTATGACTAGCAGTCTGTGACTGCTTACACAGTCAACACTTCTTAGGGCCAAAAACAGGGCAAATATTTGTATGGTTTTCTTTCACTGAAAACTGTTCTTTACAAGGAGGGTGCAGGTAGCGTTTTTACAGAGTGCATTTTTCATCTGCTTGAATGACATGTTATATAAAGTCTTCAGAGGGAGTCTTCGCACTGCAGATAAACAATAAAAGAGTTATTTCCCACAGGGGATTTAAAGTCACAGCCCATTACACTTATTGACAAAGGACAAATTATTCTCTTTATTGGATCTAATACAGGGAGCCAACTGCTCCAGACTTCTAATTTATATGCTTTATCCCCTCCCCTTTCCAAAATTACTTACTAGAAATATAAAGTACAATGACTGTATTTTGGGTGATTGTATAATTTTTTAATCTTATTGAATTCCTGGTTTTTCATTTAGGGCTGAATTCTTAATAATTAAGGAGGGCTTGTTCACATTTTCAGAAAGTATTTGATCTTGCTTGGAATGACTCAGACTTTAAATGTTTAATATGGTGCACATTGCTTTGCATTGGTAGTTGAATCAGCACTACACTCCATTCACCCAATCTTTTTATGTTTTGAAACCCCACTTTCCCTTAGACAATTGAAGAGCTACATTTGATGACATTAAGAAATCACACTTTGAAGCATTAACTTTTGCTGTGTAATATACATTATCCATGGCCGTTCATTTATAGAAGATACATCCTAGCTCTCTCCTTGGGTTTCCACATAGGCAAAAGGAATAGGGAAGTAAATATAATTGTCTTGACAATTTAAGCCAAAACAACAATTTTTTTGGTCACGATGGTAAGCGGTGTTATACCCAGTCAAGATAAATATTATCTTTTGATGGAATTCTATGGACTGTGATGTATTTTTCTTCGCAATGCAGCCTAAGGTTGTAACATAGCCAGGGGGCTCATAGATTTCAGATTGACATAATTTATTTCTCTTACTTGACAGAACATTACAGGTGTTGTGATTGATTTTCACTGGATTTACCAAACTTAAAAGTTGCATCCACATGGGGAAAGAGAGTCCTTAGCTGAAAAATCAAGAAACTTAACTCTCATCAGGTACTACTTGGCAAGTCATTTAACTCTCCTTGTGTAAGTTTAAGATCTATTGTGACTGTCTTGTTGTGTAGCAGATAACATGAACATAAGCTCAGTCACCTCAAGTGAACAGGAGGATAGGCTAACAGAATGGGATATAAAATTAAACAAAATTTAGCACCATTATAGCTCAGAGACATAAACTCAAACCTATCGTGTTGTATGACTCAGTGTGGCAAGTTACTTAAATTCTTTGGTCCTTGTTTTGTTTTCTCATCCATAAATGGAAATACTTTTTAGAAAAGAAGTATTTGAAAGAATGGATATCATTTATTGTTAAAATTGTTATATTCAGTTTTTATACATGCGTGCAGATTTCTACTTATAAATATATAAAAAAGGTATTTGTCCTTTTAGTACTTAAAACATAGGAAATATGTAAATGCAAATCTTGCTGTCCTTCCTTTCCCATGGTCTTTCTTGTAATTATCCTATGCACAGGTAGGTACATAAGAAGTATTTGCAAGCTTCATAGCAAAACAACCCTTGCTATGGTTTGAACAGGTCCCCTTTAATGGGGAGGCCTCGTGAAAGCCATGTAGTATCTGAAACTGGATACAGTTGCAGAGTAAGAGATGCTCCAAATAGAAGTAGGGGCACCTCGTGGGGAACTTGAACGTCAAGCCTTGGCATTGAGGATCTGGCCAATAGAAAATAGGAACCACTGACCAGGTCTGGATGGGAATGTGAAATAGACACTCCTTATGTTAGGCCGGGAGCTGGAAAACCCATTAGGGAAGGGCCTAGGGACGTGAATGCTAATGAAATAGTACACAGTTCGTGGGACCAGGAATAGATCATTAATGTGAAGGAAGACTAATCATGACTTGACAACTAATTAGAAAAAGTGGGCTAATATTACAGAAGATGACTGTGTAGTGTTCAACCTCAAAAATTGGGAACATGTCATGGCCACTGAGAGAGTGAGACTAGAGGAAAAGGTGTTTAGTAAAGATGAAAAGTATATAGAATTCAGAATTGATTACAGTGGTTTCAAAATCAGGTTGGATGCCAACACGTAAAAGAGTAGTTTCCTTCAACTATTGGTAATTGATACTGCTATTAGAATTTCACATGTATGTTACAGAGAGGTTCTGAAGAATTTTAGATTATTAAAAAAAATATCAATGTGTTAGAAGAGTAGGATCTTTAGAAGAATTTCTATAGTGAATTCTTTTATGAAGAAAAAAAGCTTTACTGATATAGTGTGTTTTCCTCCAAATTCCCCATTTTGTGGCTTGGAATTATTTACTTTATTGGGTTATAAACAAGAGTAGCAATAACAAAACATGTCAATCTCTACATCTGATCTCTGCTTGCCAGGAATTTTACCCGAATTGATAGAACAAATATTGAGTAATGTCCCCTTCAAACAGAATGACTTAGTGAACTATGGGCCATCTAGCAATTCATTTTTACAACTTTTTAAAATAGCTGTCAAGGCCCAGCACATTCTGTACCTCTTGATTTCTTGGGAAGTACTGGGCCTCCCTCTGTCCCTATATGGAGTGGGAGGAATTAGGAAAGCCCGGTCCATTAATCAACAGGTCCGTCTATGCAGGAAGCACATGGGGTGGACAGAGATTGATGGGCCGTTGTGAATGTCTGATGGATGCGTTCGCTCCCACCGAGTTGCTTCTAATCTCTTTTATGGGTCAAGAAACTTTTATGTCTTGCTGCCACCTTATAACTTCCATTAACACCTCTCCATTTCCTGAGTTTTTTTGAGCAATCCCCATCTCACCTTGGCAAGCATCATTCATATTCCATGACCAGAGACTGGATTTCAGGGTGCTCTTTGAGAGCTCTGTCTAGGGAATGGTGAATACCGATGATTGTCTTGCTGTGTCTAGGAGGATCATCAGTGTCAGGGAGGCAGTAGTTGTCTTTTCTTGGCAAGAGGGGTGAACTTGTTATACATCAAGTTGACAATGCACTGTAGAATTGTATGCCTGAGACCTATGTAATCCTTGCTAACAGATGTCACCCCAATAAGTCTAACAATAAAAATGAATTTAAAAAAAAAAAAAAAGAGGGGCATGGGCAGTGTCTGAGAAAGGATAATACTATTATTATTAAGACTGGAGGATTGCATTCAGCTGACCAGCCTGTACTTTTCCTGTAATTACAAAGTAACAATGGCCTCTGTTCCTTAATTTACACTCTCAATGTTCAGTTTGCATCTATGGCAACCATTCTTTGTAAATATAGAGATTCTGGCCTTCAGGAAGGTAAAAGAATGCATTTTATTAGACCTGTTGTGTTTCAAAACAATTTCTCTCTCATGGTTTCCATCTCTTTTCTAGGTATTTAAAGTTTTTCTAAAACAAAATTCTGATTATTTTCAAGTTTAAAAGTAACTCAAATGATTTCAACACTATAAAAATGATTAGAAAGAATAAAAAAACCCCTGAATTCTTGATATGAAAATGCTTCCCTAACTTAGCATCCACACTTCTTCTCATTCTGGAAACCTTCCCAAAACATCAAGAAAAATGTAAAACATAGATATGAACTCTGTTTTTTTTTTTTTTTTTTTTTTTTTTTTTTTTTTTTTTTTTTTTTTTTTTTTTTTTTTTTATAAAAGAAAAAAAATTCCAAAATATTTGCAAAGGCTTCAAACACACACACACACACACACACACACACACACACGAGTGTGTTCAGAGACCACACAAGAACCAGAGGAAACAGAGCCTGGTTTGGGCAGAGCCCAGAAACTGTCAACAGTTCTCGAAGGTGAAGAGCACAGTGTGAAAGACAAACGTGGTGTTTCTGTTGGCACATCCAATGTAGAAACAGGGGTAAACTGGGTGATAGCAAAGCCATCTGGCCATTATTGTTCAGAAAAATAATGGGAAAATATATCATACAAAACAGCAGTTTTCCTAGAAGTTGTTCTCTCTCTCTCCCCGTCTCTTCCTCTTTCCCTCTCTAACCCCTTCTAGCAATTGGCCAAAATTAAAATGGACACTTTGATAGAAAAAATAATTTGCCAATACTGTCCACAGGAAAAAACATACAGTAAAAGCAGAATGACTTCTGTAAAAGAAACAGAGAAAAATGTCAAGGTGATACCCACACACACACAAAAAAATACCAGGGTAGTATTACATGTGGGTCTAGTAAACTGTTAAAGAATAGACATTATACTATTATTTACACTGGTCTAGAGCATAGAAAAAATTGATTAAAATGTTCTATTTTTCTTAAAGAGCGAGTACAAAACTGCTTTCTAAATGCGATACAGATGTTTTTTTATTATCAAATTCATTGGTTAGCAAAAATTACATAGGTTCCAGGTGTACAATTCTACAGTACATGGTCTATGTGTTGGATTATGTGCTCACCACCCAGAGTCAGTCAGTTCTCTCCCATCACCATATATTTGACTCCCCCCTCCCTCCTTTCCTACCCTTCCCCTCTTCCTCACAGGTCACCACTAAACTATTGGCTGTGTCCATGAATTTTTGTTTCTTTGTTGCTTTCAGTTTTATATTTCATATATGAATGAAGTCATATGGTTCTTGGTTTTTTTTGGGGGGTGTGTGGCTCATAAGTGAAATGACACACATTTTTGAGAAGAAAAAAATGGCACGGATCGCTAACTCCAATGCTAGCACCTATATCTAAATAATTAGTATTCATAAATAAATTGTGACTGTGAAAACTTACATTGAACCAGACTGATCATGATCTAAAGAGAAAAAGAATTATTTCTTTATGTATACTGAAAACGCATTTGATAAAATTCAACTTCCACTCACAATAAATTTAATAAACTTATATCAATTCTTTTTGAAGTTGATAAAAGATCATTTTAAGGAACAATCCATCCCATAAGCCAGCATGTACCTAAGGAAAACACTAGAAGCTTTCCCACTGAAGTCAGGAGCAGTTGGTGTCAGGTACTCTCATGGCTATGTGCCATTCATGCTTTATTCTTTATTACACAAGAGGGCACTGGTTAACACAATTAGATCAAGAACAAAATTGGAGATATGAAATGTATAAGGAGGAGATAAAATTCTCTTTACGTCCCAGATAATGACTGTATACTTGGAAAATAAAGAGAATCAACTACTAGAAATAATAATTCAGTAAGTTACTAGGATTAAAAGTATATATGTTGTCAATAATTCTCACATATTTAAGTAAACCAGTTAGAAAATATGTATTTTAAAAAAGAGTCTACCTTTAATTGCAACACAAACAATAAAATACCAAGAAATGCACTATAATTGCACAAAATCTTTAGGAACAAGACATGAAAAAATTGAAAACTGTACTCTTGAGTAGAATGGCACAGTGTGGTAGAGACCTCGGCCCCCTCTTAGTTACGCCGTGACTGAGACATGATCCCCAACAGAGAACGCCAATAGGTGGGTTTTCTCTTTCTGAGCTGGATAATGGGATGCAAAGTTTATACTAAAAAATAAATAGCATCGCTAGACATTAGAATGTACAATAAAGTTTTGTAATGAAAAGAGTGTGATAGCTGGCACAATGAGCTGAACCATGGTGCCAATGCTGAGAGATTGGTCAGTGGTTCTCATATGACATGAATCAGTTTTTATGTCCAAGATTATTTCGGTGACGACTCAGAAAAAAGCATCAGCCTGCCCACAAATGGGTCCCAAGCTGGAGAAATGAAGGCGATCTTGAGACTCCAGAGTGGAGATGTGCTTGCTAATGGTGAGCTGCTTCCCCAAAGCCTCAGTCTCCAGGCTTACTCAGACCTGGGAATTAAGATGCGCCTAAAAGGAAAAATACAGAAAAGCAATTTGAGGTGAAAATAGTGATTTGATTAGTGAACGATAGGTATCTCAGCTACCAGTGTTTTGAATGACCACTTACTTGACCCGGTCTAGTTCCTTAGATGACACTGTGTACCATGAAAGAGGCAATAAAGTAAAGGTTTTGGAGAGAGAGCAATTTGTGTTTTATTTTGCTACTGGAGGAGAAAGTATATTTTACTTTGTCACAGTCTCTTTTTATTAATGGAGTTTAGTAATATTTCCCATTTAGTCTGGGTTTATTATGTTGCAGGCATTGTGTTGGGCACGTTTTTCTCATGCAATCTTCCCAGCGTCCATAGAGCACAATTCTAGGTGTTCTTGTAAGAGCTTGTACAGAACTTGGACAGAACTACCGAGTTAAACCGGGCAGTCAGGCTGTGCAGCTCGTTTCCTCTGAGTTCGGCAGACGCTAGGCACGTCACTCCACTCGTGTCTCGTTTCCTTCCTGGAAACGCTACTAAGTGCAAGGGCCGTCTGGAAAGTATCCGGCCACGTAATAGCACAACGTTATATCGACAGCGGCTGGATATTTCCCCAGACAGCCCTCATATATGGAACGATCCATATGGGATCGTGTTTTTACCTTTGGGTGGTGTGGCCTGGTGGTGTGGTCTGGTAGCAGGGCCAGGATTAGTTTGATGTAGGGCACTGAACAATGCATGACACGCAGACCTGGAACAATGAAGGGGCCAGCGTGATACATTGATCTAGACTTTAGGACCAAGACATGTGACAGGATTTGACAAAAAGGATTATGACAATTTATCAGGCCGATGGGCGAACCAGAGGCTAGGCAACCGGCTTCGATGACGTTCACATCCATCTGGGGTTAAGAACTCTCTGTGGCCCCAGGCATCCCTGCCTCAGTGATCGGCACACATCATGGCCGAACCCAGCCATCTGGGCAGAGACCCAATACAGAAGTGTGACAGCTGTGTCCCAGCCGCCGCCGTTACCAGACCCGTGGGTCCTGGACGACGCCCCTCACCGCCCCCCCCCCCCCCAAGAGCTCACCTCCCAGCACCCTTCAGCTAGCAACAGGCTCCAGAAATAACCGTAGCAATGAGTGCCGAGTTACAAAGCAGAATATCTACATTCCCTTTTTTAAAAGATTAAATTCCTTGGGGTGACATTGGTTAGTAAAATTGCATAGGTTTCAAGTGTACCGTTCTGTAACACATCATGTACATGTTGCATTGTGAGCTCACCACCCGGAGTCAGCTTTCCTGCCATCACCATAATACCTCCATTTCTGAGAACTGGGGAGACAGTTCCTGAGTGGCAGATGGCACACTGTGGCTAATCCCAGTGACAAGGGTGGAGATGCAGAGGTCTGGCAGTTGCCATTACTGAGAGAACAACCTCTCCCAACCCACCTCGCCTTGGTCCTTCATGGCTGATCCCAGCAGGGGTACTGAAGAGATGGAAACTTTAAATCTGTTGTAGCTCAAAGGGAATTAGGCCCAGTGCCTAAACTGGGACAGAAGGTAAATCAGGAAGGGACATCTCAGGCAGCACAGCACTGCGTCTGGCTGCAGGGGCAGCACTGGGATTTCAGGGGCACTGAAATCCCACCACATTCTCCCATGGGGGTGGTGCCCTGAGTATTCCCAGGGAATAGTGGGCATTTTTCAGCACCCAGCAGAGATCCCAGAAACCTGAGCCCTCCCAGAGAAAAGAAAACGCTCCAGCACTGCGTATGGGAAACCAAAAGAAAGACACCTTCTTAACCTGCCAAGTTCACTCCCATAGATGCCTACACAGAGAACAGGATCCATCAAATACTGACCGAGGCAGCAAGGCAGCTCAGAAAGAAAATAAGACATTTCGGAAAATAAACTTAAAGACGTGGAAATAGGTGACTTAAGTGAAAGAACTCAATGAGATACAAGAAAACTCAGGTAGTTGAATGAACTCAGAAATAAAATTAATGATCAAAACGAATACTTTACCAAGGAGATTGGAACTTTACATCTGTCCCAGCTCCAGGGGAATTAAGCTCAGTGCCTAAACTGGGACAGAACCTACTAGTGGAAGGAAAACCAGGAAGGAAGCTAAAGAAAGGTAACAAGCAAATAAGGGATGAAACTCCACCTATGAGGTCGGACAATTAATTTTGTGAACTCATCCTAGAAAAAGTGCTACATACGTCTTTGCTGTGGTGACCTTCGAAGGTTCTGACACCTTACTGAGTTGTTTGTACCGTGCTGCCACGTAAGTGCACAACGGCAAGTCCGTGAACTTAATTGTCAGATTTTGGGCACGGCAATAGCTCTGATGGCCATTCCAGAAAGAGTTCTGAAATTGCTCTGAAGCGTGGACTAGGCACTGGTGTAGGTGCACGGCTTCCCAAGGGGAGTCCTTTGAAGGTGACCTTAGTGACATTCAGCAATGAGGGATGTAGCACTTGTTCTAAGATGAGGTCACGAAATTAATTGTCTAACCTCATAGATCATTACTGAGTCATTGCATCTGTCTAAACTTTTATGAGATTCTTTCCTTCAGTAACCTGCATAATTATGGGGAAAAACTGGAGAGTTGAATAGTTACTATCTCTGCCATATAGGAAAAATATTCTGGCCACACTAGGTGCATGCTTGTTAGTAGACCTATTTATTTGTTCAACAAAAGTTTACTGATACCCAGTAAGAGCTAGGCATGGCATTGGAGAAGCAGTGGTGAGCAAAGAAGCACAGTCTGATTTCATGGAATTTATCATGTCGTTGGAGGAAGAGACATTTTTAAAATAATGACACAGAAGTATGAAATTATAACTAAGACTGGAGTCATGAAGGATCAGTGGTTGCTTGCACAGAGGGAATTGACCTCATCAGAGAAGGCTGGTCTCAGAAATGAATTAAACTGGCTTTGGAAGCAAGAGTGGGAGATAACTTGGCAAAGATGCATGGAGAAGGGGAGCCAGCATGTGTTAGGTTGGACCATAGGAAATGGCTGCTTTTAAAGGTAAAAAATGGTTGAATATAAAATATTTCCTATGGTTCAACTTACTTACAGGCAGGTGTGCGCATAGCAGTGTCCGAAGTTCTATGGCTAATGAGGTTTCTTTGTAGGCTGCTTGCACTCACAGTTTTTATAATCCAGGTTGGAGAGTCACGAATGGATAAAGAAAACGTCAAACAGCAATGGAGTAAGAGAGGTCACTGGGGAGTGAGGGATCCCCCTGAGAGAATGTGTTCTAGAGAAACCGAGCACTCCTATTTCACGACCAGTTCCATGCACATGGTTTCATGAGGGAGAAAGCCTCAGTGAGGTGCTCCTTGCACCCCAGCACTGCTCTCCTCTGCACTGAAGCTGCTGATGCCTTCCTCTCAAGCAGGGGAGGGGGCATGTCATAGTTGAATGTGTAATAGCCAGCCCTCACCCCTCTCTCCTTCCTTGTTAAAGGAAGCAGAAACAAGCCTCCTGAGCTTGTCTCTTTGGCCATGTCTGCATCCCATTGACAGTGAGATCACTGCAGACCGCCACATGACACGATAACTTAGGGCTTAAGTAGTTCATTCTTCCCTTTTAAATGAAGTTCGTTGGGCCTGATTACTTGGGACATTGCCCCAGATAGTTACGGGGGATCAGAGTCACAGGAGATGCCAAGGAACCGGCCAGCGGGGAAGTTTTTCTCTTCTTGGAAAGGGGGAAATGGAGAGTCCCAGACAGTCCGTGTGCTAGCGGCGGGTTCTGTGGCACCACCTGCCTTAGTCAGTGAGGTGGTTTAGTCGTCCTGATGTGCCATTGGAACCTTGAGGGGGTATTTTCTGAGGAAGGAACAAGGAAGATCAAAAGAACGCTGAGCTTTCTGTGAGGAAGGAGTGGTTGGTGTGTTGGTAGATGACACATTTGTTCACTGGAAGAAAGAAGCGTTTTCCAGTCTAATAAAATTACAGGAAAATGAGTTAAAATGATTAAAGATCTAAAAAAAAAAAAAAGCCCCATACATCATATTTTTTTGTTCTCAAAGCCATCCCTTGTGAAAGAAAATTCTTTTCATATTCTTAAATTTGGTTCTTGGGAAGGAGTAGGTAATCGAACGAGGTGACGCATCATCCAAAATGTCAAAACCTTCCATTTTCCGAAGAGTTTCTTTCAAACGTACAGAGTCTGAGAGTAATCTCTTACGTTTACTTTGTACTTTGCTCTTTGATAAAGCCTGTTCGCTGCCGTTATCACTGTCCGCGGCCCCCTGAACACCCTGACACCCTGCAGGGTCCAACTACGTCTCCCCCCGCATTCCCGCCTTCACCCCCACCTGGCAGTGAGCTGAGACTGGGCGGATTGTCTCCTTTCCTCTGCAGCCCCCTAATGAGGCATTTCATTATCCCTCCCACCCACATAATGGGGGGGGGGTGCTACCTTTTAAAATTTAGTTTCATTTTCTAAGAAACTTACTACAAAGAGACAGCCTAGGTTAGAAGTCAGATGCATCAGAAGGGCATTATCAAGAAGAAGAAGGCATGGATATGTCTTCTCCTTTTCTGCTCAATGGAATTTAGAAGATGGTGATAATCATCCTTGTCAGCATGGACATAAAAACACGTGGCTGACGTTTAGTATTTAGTGAGCAACTACTATGCGCTGGGCACTGTGCTACGTGCTTTGCATGGATTGTCTCCTTCAGGCTTTCCCGACGAGTCTATGACACAGGTACGCCCAGCCACCCCGAGGTCATGAAGTAGAAAGCAGGTACGAGAGGTGAGTGACTTACTGAAAGGAACGGACGTGGCGGGGGCGGAGCTGGCGCGCGGACTCGGGTTTGTCCAACTCCTGGGCCTGCGTCTCTGCCCGCCCATCCTAGTCAGTGTGCTCTCTGGCACCCACGCCGGAATCCCTTAGGGAGCTTGTTCAATATGCCGAAATCGCGGCCCTCTCCCCGGTGCACAAGATCCGCCTTGGAGGTGCAGCCTGTTTGGGGGGGCCGGGGCTGCGTGCTAAGGAGCTCCCGAAGTGGTTCTGGTGTATTCTGGTGTGGGAGAAGCACTTCCCTTCGTGGGGAGCCGTGGTTCCGCAGTGACTATTTAACCCACAGGAGCCTGTCGGTGTGATTGCCGGGGGTCTAAAAACGGAAGCTCCACTCAGGACGATCATAGCTGTGTGCAAAGCGGCATGTCCCCGTTTGTCCGCAGGGAGCAGGGAACGATTTCTTCAGAGCTGTGACAAAATGTGCAGCACGTGGGGACGAGCATTGGAGCGGCCGTGGCTTCCTTCCCTTTCTCCTTCCTCGGCCGCTGTGACCAGTGCTCTTAGGAATGAGGCCGCTTCAGGTTAACCGAGAGGCAGGGCAATAGGCAGGGTCACAGTAGTCTGTGTCACCTGCGTGCCTAGATTCAGACCCTGTATTGTCTCCGTTTGTAGACGGATGAAGCGCACTGTGACGTGTTAAGCCGGGGTGGGGGGTCCCCTTGAAAACAGCTACTAACGCTGAAGAGGTCGGGGGAAGTGAGGTGCAAGGTGCTTAGACTTTTTCTTCTTTAGGGAAAATGTGACACCTAATGCAGCACTTCTCCAACTTGTGCACATCTCAGGGTCACGTGGGCGGACTGTTAAACAAGAATTCTGGGCGTGAGCCCGGCATGTGTGAGTGAGTAGGTTGGGAGCTGGGGGTGCGTCCGTCCGTATACACCTAAGACAACATCAGCATGCCGTGCGGATGCAGCCGGGCTGGGCAGCAGGGTTTGAGAATCACTGGTCTGTCGCTTAGGTGATAGGATGTCCCCACGTAGACTTGAATTCTGGGATAAACTATGCATTAGACCACCCAGACCTCCCGTCCTGCTAATCAGAGATTAGGAATTGAAATTCGTCATTACTCTGTTTGGCCATTACAGTCCGTCTTGAATCATGGTGTAGTTTATGGTTGAGCGATGGGGCTTTGGAGTCAGAAGTGGTTTCAGATTTGGTGTTCAGGCGAGTGAGCTACAACATCTTTGACCTCCTGCTTCTGTATCCGTAAACCAGCAACAACAGACACGCCTCCTCGTGGGGTTTCTGCCGGAGGTCTTTGTTCGTCTCTCCAGTTCCGTTTTCCTCCCCTCTCCATTTTGCCATGTGGCTCGGGAAGCTGACTCGTCCTCTTGTCACCGCTTCTAGCTGGGTTCAGCGGAAGTCCTAAGTGCTGAGGGAGATGGAACTAGGCAGGGTGAGCTGCCCAGCTCACTCCCTGTGGGGGCAGGACAGGCTGGCCGTGGCCCTCCGAGAAAGAGTACGTCTTGCGGGCTGGCACTTTCTTACAGCCTGGCCTGCTCTCCCTGGGTTCTTGAGCATCACTCCGTCCATCCTTGGCCTTTCTGCTTGGGGATGGTGAAGGTTCCTTTTCTTTTACCCTGCCACCTATTGTGGAAGTAGTGCCTCTATAAAGCCCATTTGACAGGATTGTCTACATCATGCTGGAGCCTGGATGATAAAATCGTGGTAGTAAATAAAAGTGTGCATGAAAGCACGGGGGTGGCTAGTAACTTTAATCATTATTGCTGCTTTGTAATATTTGGCCGAGATCGTCTTGATTGGTTATCTGTACTTACGGCACCTACCTAGCCAGGAATAACTCATGAATACGTTTTGTCTTCTTCAGGTTCCACTTAAATCACCCAAATTATTTTCATTTTCCTCAATCCTGGATAAAACAATACTTTTCCAATTTTTTGGCATCTGTGTTATTAATGTTTTCCTTTCAGCTATTTTCTGGTTCTTATAGGTCAATGTTAAGTAGTACATGGCTCCTATTTTTACCTTTGTTATCAGAGGTATTGCCACATACCACCTTTTCTTACAGAAATACTAAAGGTAAGAGTTCGTGGGAAGATAGAAAGGCAGGAGGCTGAGTCTCTAATGGCATCAGGAGCTATTGTACGAGTTCTGAACTACCTACCTCTTGATTTCTTGATTTTTTAATTTTTGTATGTGTGAGAAAAATAAACCCCCAAATGGGCAAACCACAGTACACCATATCTGGGGTTTTTGCTGCATTCAAGCAAATGGAACCCTAATGATATACAACTCGGACAAGGATTAGTTTAGGCAGGATCACCAGGAACCATATTCACCAGAGTCACAGAAGTGCTTTGAGAAATAGATGGAAACTTGGAAAACGTTATAGGTTTCTACATTTGTTCTGTAGACGGTGCCGGTGACTTCCTTGTAAGCAAGGACTGACTCTTTCCTGGTTACTGCTCTGTCCATAGTGCCTAGCACAGTGCTTGACCCAGAGCTGAGTGTTCAGTAAATAAATGCTTACTGAATCTATATGCACAGTGTGTATTTAAGAGAGAGATCGTGGCTGATCAGATTAAATGCATGAGCAGTGGCTTGAGGACAAAATCATGGGCTGGTTCCTGTCACTCGTGTTGGCGCCCATAATTGCCTTCCTTGGACAGAAGGCAGCGGGAGCCCGCGGGCATCTCTGCATTCACATGACCCGGGACGGTGTCCCAGCAGTGGTGCATTCTCAGAAACTCTGTGTGAGGCAAGCAAATGAAGAAACGAAAGGGAATAAAGAGCATTTTCTGTCTATCTGGAAAAATGTTGACTTAGAAATGTTGTATTTCTTGGTACTTAAATTGCTTTTTTGTTGTTTTTCCACGTTTCAAATTTAGAAAAATGAGAATGCAGAAAGACATCCAGAAGAAGATAAAATTATCTATAATCCTGCCATCCTGACTATAAGAAAGAACAAAACAACTTTCTGGGTGTCTCGGATGGATATTTTTTCTCATCAGCAATAACTTCTTGGGGCCTGATTCTGCTGTATTTCTGCAACTTAGCTTGGTTATTGTGACTGACTTTCCAAATCTCTGTTAAGGCAGGATAATGAACAATACTTAAAGCTCTCATTTTTGCTTTAATTTACAAACCTAGATATTGTAATTTGCAACAACAGGTCCTTATTCTGAAGGTTGTTTTTTAAAAGATGCCTCATTTGCTGTTCTTCTCGGTGTGTTATTACTGCACAATACATTTGAGCTTTATTATCCTTGTCATCTTTTGACATACATATGCAATAGCTGATATTTTTAGTGTGCTATTAATATTATTAAATTGTACTATTTTTTAAAAAATCTGGTTGATGTGTTATTACAATTACCTTTCAGATTTATACCTTTAATCTAAAAAATTAATGAGCATTCATATTTTTTATAAAACATACTAACAAAGTGCCAGCAAGGTAATTAAGAATATAAATAAACCAAAGCCAAGTGATTTTTGAAGAACTTTATGACCTAATATTTGTTTGGAAAATGGGAAATAGATGGAAAAGGAGTTATTCTAGGAGATTTATTCTACCACAGTATAGGAACAAAACTAGTTTATCTTTAGAACTCATAGGTGCCTTCCTTTGGTGATAGAATATTACTGAAAGATGAGAAAATACTACCCTACTTACAGTTTTGATATTTGATGGATGGATTGTTTGATTTATTGAGATATCATTGATAAAATGATATAACATTGTGTAAGTTTAAGGTGCAAAATGTGTTGATTGGTATATTTACATATTGCAATATATACATATACATATATATGTCTATTTATATGATTACCGCTGTAGCATCAGTTAACACCTCTATTAAGTCACGTAATTTTCATTTCTTTTCTGAATCTCGTCATGAAGAAGTGAAAACTTGGACAGTTAGTAACTGACAGAGTTAACAGGCTCAGGGAAAGCCGTTGAAGCAGGTCCTGGCCTTTGCAGGAGTTTCCTCCTTTGTACATACTTTGCCCTCTTTCCCCTCCCCTCTATCACCTGCCAAACACTTCCTTCATTAGATCACTGGTTGGCAAAGGTTTTTTTTCTGTAAGGAACCAGGCAGTAAATATTTTCAGCTTTACAAGCTAGTCTCTGTTGCAGCTACTCACTTCTGCTGTTGCAGTGCAAAAGCAGCCATAGGTAATATATAAATGAGCGAGAGTGTCTGTGTGCCAATAAAACTTTATTTTAAAAAACAGACAGCAGGCCAGATGTGGCCTGTGGGATATAGATCATCGACCCCTGTTCTAGACCCAGTGTAAATGTTACAACTTAAGACTACATTGGTGTTACATTATTATAGTTTTCTCATGGTTTATCTTACGGTGTCTATCTTGGTAATATCATATATTGTATTATCTTTGCAAATTTATCTCTTGGCAAAGCTGGTTTTTCATCCTGCTGGGGCCTTTTCTAAGGAAATTCTGCCCTTTATGCGTGGCCAGTATGGGCCTTGGCAGGTATCTCATAAGGGTTTGTTGTGTGTTGAATGAGATGATGGAAAGTTTATCCCTCAGAGTGTTTTCCTTCCAGAAAACAAATACTAGTTAGAGGTCCAGGTTAGCCTTAAGAAACCAGAAGGTTTTGCTCATGTAGAAAAAGTTGAGTTGCAACAACTGTGTCCAGATCTCACAAACCATGTCGTCTCTTTCACAGTTGCTCTCTGTTTCCTGATCACCGTAAGACTCTCCAATGGATGAGCAACAACCTCCAACCGTGTGATGTTCGTGGCTCATAGTTTGGGCAGATGGAGACGTCATTAACATATTCAAAAGCGTGTTCTGTATTTTCTCCTTTTGCCATTCATCAAAATGAAAGTTTTTCCAGAAAAGGATTAAAGATCATAAAATAAAATATATTATAGTGCTCCCTTTGACACGTGTTAAACATTATTAAAAATAGTACAGTTTGAGGTAGAAGGTCAGCTAGCAATAATCAATTTCTTTAACATCGATGTGATTTTTATGAAACATTTATCATTTGGGTGTCATTTCTAAAGGCTCTGGGAATTATTTTTTATTTTCAATATATTGCTCTGCAACTGTCAATTGCCCAGCAGCAACAAACATTACATCTCAATTCTTTGGGGCTTTATAATATTTTATAGACTTATTTTTCTGAAATTGTGTGTTCTGAGAATTTACACAGTAGACAGATACTTATAACATGCAAGTTCTCACACAGTTTTCTGTAAGTTGTAGAGATATAGTAAGTTCTTTGATTTAGAATTCAACAAAAAAGATGGAGAAGTTGAATATTTTCCTCAGGTTCCCTTGGTCGGTTTAGAGGACTAGGGGCCTATGAAATGTTCTTAGGAAGCTTATTTTGCACCTACCTTTTCTACCTGATTTTACCTTGTATTCTATGCAATGGAGGTGTGTGTGAGTGAGAGAGAGAGAGAGAGAGAGAGAGAGAGAGAGAGAGAGAGAGAGAAAGGCAGAGCAAGCAATGCACAATATACAACATAGACATACATTTATATTTAATTAAAATTTGAGTTGTCTATTAGGGTTTCCATGAATACCTTACAATGCCAATCTTCTGCTTCTTTCATCACCCCTGATATCTGGTTGCTGATTGGTTCTGTGGTTTTGAGGATATTGTAAGTTATCTGTTGTGGGCAAGATAGCATTGTGACAAACAAGGACTTTGGTTTCACACTTGTAGAGGTTTGAACAGTTTAGTCTGCTACTTTTGAGCTCTTGCTCTTTGATAAGTTCTTTTAACTTTCTATGTCACAGTTTTCCTCAAGCTCTATAAAATGGAGATAGCAGTACTTACCTCATAGGGTTGTTGTGAGTATTAAATGAGAAACAATTATCTAAGCATTGTGCTTGGCATATAATGAGCCATGGTAAATGGCTACTACTAATTTCTCTACCTCTACCAAGGTATTAGTTATGATGAAAAGGATTTGATCATTTCAAAGAAACCATTAGAAAAGTCCACCTACTCAGAATTGTTTCTCCTATTTTGCAATATATTGTCTATAATTTAACACCATATTAGTGAGTCATTTCCTTAGAATACAATTTCTGGCATCAACATTAATTGAAGTATGAATGTTAACTGTGGGGTATCACATGATAACATTCAGGTGCATGGACTGGAAGGTCAAATGAGATAGCTGTTCCACAGGACATGTCAAAATACTGAGGTTATCTGATACTGGATGGGTAAACTTTTCTGGAGGAAGAAGTGTAGAGAGGGCTACAAAACATAGAGGACAGGATACTATGGCACCTGGGTATGTATATGATAGTGTATTGAAAACATGGAGGAATGAGATGCCAAGAAAATTTGAACTGCTTACTAGTTTCTTATGAAGCAGGATGCCATGGGCAATGTTGGGGCTCTACCTGCTAGATTTCTGTTTAACATTTTCGTGCACTCTTTTCCTGTATGATTTGGATTCTAATAACCAGCACCCACAGCTTATCTTTGGAGGGCTCCTTTCAGGCTGCTTGAGCCACTCAGAACTCACCAATGCCCAGGAAGGCCTGGGTGGCCCTTCACCAATGACTCATAGGTGCTCCTGGGTGAGGACAATGGTGTGGCACAGTTGAGGCTCCAGAGTTTCCAGTGAGATCAGGCCTCTGAAAGGTTTTGCATAAGATCTCATCCTTGTTTGGCTGCTTCTCCTTCCCTGTTGTGCTTACATGTATCCCCTGGACACTCTTCCTTAATATGTTACTTGCATACAAAGCCTCATCCCAGGATCTGCTTCTGGGGAACCTGATCAAAGACAAGATAAAAACAAATGCATTTTCTGTTATTTAAACAGTTGGCATCAGTAAAGAACTTCAACTGTTTAGAGAGAGATAAATGCTAGACTGATCAGCTGTTTCAGCGAGATGTTGAAAGACTAGCACATGGTCTGTGAGGAGATCTGGTGTCCTGCACAGTAAGTGTGGGGGAACTTGCATGATGGGGCTTACAGCAAGAGAGAAGAAATCAGGAAGATGGAGAGGAGGGATGGGACCAAATAACACAGAGGATCAAACGAACGTCCTGCTGGAGTGTTGTCCCATATTCTCCCAAACTGGGATGTCTCTCATTCAGTTCCAAGTTATTTGATGTAACGGAAACCTCTCCTTCGTGCTGCCCCTCTCCTTTGTCTGCCATACACACAGCTCAGTGCTAGTGGAATTGGGGCGAGTAAAGGAAATAGGAGGTGGCATCCATATGAAGAGTCCTGGAGCAAAAATACTGCAGTGAAGAGATGTATAAACCGGACTAACTTATTAGAACCAGGAATTTGCAGCCAGAGTTGATTAAGAGAGATATCCGCACCACCTCCCAAATTCCCAAAGCATTCCAGACAGTAGACAGGTGTCTCTTTATTCATTAGCTTGAGCTCTAACCAATTTTATTTTAATTGTAGAGGACGAGGTGAACTTAGCTGACATCTGGGTTCTGGTGGGTTCTCTACTTCATGGAATGGTCTATAGTTAGCTTTTTAGGAAGCAAATACTTCTAATCCTTTAACTCTAAGTATTTTCTTTCACCTAGACACAAACCTAGAAGAGGGATAAAGATAGGGTGAAAGAGAAAATTCATTTATTGATAGTCTGTGTGGGGCAGGACAGGACGGTGTTTGGAGGGGCAAAAATTGTGTGGATTTAATTACCATGATTAGAACCAATTAAGTAGCTAACTCTACTCTTGAGAACAAAAGGGCATTGGTAGAAAGAATAGCTTCCTGTCATCAGTATCTGCCATTCTGGAAGAGGGACTGCAGTAGAAGTGTTGGTGGAGTCTAGTGGAAAGACTGTCCCCAGAGGTCATGAATACTCTTACAGTTGGAAGTACCAGCTACTTTCCATTCCACGGGGTCTTTGTGTGGCCCTTAGGCCATTTCTCCTCTCCATTCTATTTTATGAAGTTGCAATGAGAATCAAATGGAAGAACAGGTGGAGGCCCAGGCATCATAACTGCCCCCAGGAGGTGGTCAGAGGAGAGTTCCAGTGGTATTGCTGATCCTTTAGCAAAAGCACTTGGCCATGTAACTTCCTTTAGCTTCTTTTTACCCTCTCAAAAGTCTCTTCTTATCAGTGTCATAAATCAGCTTACCCTCCTCCTGGAGAACATATATCTACATTTATATCCATATTTATATCTCTATTTATATCTATATACAAGGGATGTCTGGAAAAAATCCAGCCATAAATGCCTCTACTTTTCATATTACTTTGTTGGATACTTTCTGGACAGCCCTTGTATACATCTACCTCCTTATTGATGTATCTTAACATGTAGCATAGTCTACACATTTCCTAAAACAGAGAGCATTGAAATCAAAACATAGATAGATCAATAATTGGTAAGTGCACGTGCCTGAAGTTTCTTAATTGAAGACTGCTTTCCTTGGACTATTTAAGAAACCTCTGAAAACTACGAGTACCTTTTATCAGGAAATATGTAGCTCACATGCTAGCCACCCACTTGTGTACCAATGATCAACATAAATTAATCATAACATTCCTTCCCCCTCTAAGTCCAAATGAAGCCTCAGAACCTTCCCCAGCACTGGAAATGACAGAGCTCATGTTGAACAGTCAGAGTTGATATTGAATAGAAGATTGCTTTCAATTCCTACTCTAAAACTTGTCACTTCTTAGCACTGAAATGTGACTGGTTTTTAAATCCTTGTCAACAGGAGATCTGGCTAGGAACATTTCACAGCAGGAAGGGGAAAGGCAATAGGATAGTCCTGACTTGGCGTGGGAATTGCAAAGTATTCTGCAGTGGGATGATGCTTTTAATGCAGAAGGGCAGTGAAAAGGAAGAAGAGGGCTCAGGAAAACAGACTTCCCCTACTTGTTGCTTTAGAGCTTCACTGTCCAGTTGGTAGCCACTAGGCATAGGTGGTTACTAAGGACTGAAGTGTGGCCAGTCTGAATTAGGATGTGCTGTAAGTGTCAAATATACACTGAAATTTGAAGACTTAGAATGAAAAACAATGCAAAATAGCTTATTAATAATATTTATATTTATTACACAGTGACATAATAGTTTGGATATATAGGGTTAAATAAAATACAGTGTTAGCTTAATTCATCTGTTTCTTTTTTGCTTCTTTAAAATATGACTACTAGAAAATTAAGATTATATATATGTCTTATATTATATTTCCATTGGATAGTCCTATGTTTCTACCTGGGCCCAGAAACATCTAAAAGGATTTGCACACAGGCTTTCAGAAGACTGGGAGATCTCTGAAATTGTATGCACCCTGTTATGTGCAGCTGCATGTGTAGATTCTTCTGCAAGGGATATCATTAGACTTTTATCATAATTTGTGATACCAAATAAGGGTAGTCACCAGGGGTTCGGAGGCTATCATGGAAGTATATGAGACCTAAGAGTGGAATTTCAGAAAGCCAAATGCAAGATCTTTCCCTTTTCCTGAAATCCTCAGAGAAAAAGTCTGAAATTCGTTGTCGTGGGACTGAGACTGTAATCCTGGTGACAGCAGTGGCTGGGCTTCCTTACCATTTGATCTGCAGAACCCGGCATTGCATTGGTTGGCATCTAGAGAGATTTTGCCACTTCATGCCTTCAGAGTCACCGCCTGTGAACATTTAAAGGTCATTATTTTCTGCACAGACACTAAACATAGTTTTGAAATAAAAATGATATCTCGGAATTTATTTGGAAAATGTATTTTCCTCAAGTGGGTTTTCCAGAATCTAAGGATTGAAAACAACGACGTGAAAGGAGTTTCATTGGGAGATTCCCCAGGAAGCACGGGCAGAGGAGGGGGGTAGTGAGGCAGGCATGGAAAAGAAGCCAGTTCAAGGTAGGTTAATGGGCAAATTCTTGCCATGGGTCCTCTGGGACATTGTGTAGGTCGTGTCTCAGACATGTCCCATGTGAAGGGTGAGGATGCCATCAACTTCTGTGTGTCATTGATTGAAGGTGTCTGCTGCCATCATAAATTCACCAGATCTTCTGTTTTTCCCATGTGAGAGCTGAGCATCCTTCCACAGCCAAGGAGAGCCCTCAGGCTTAAAGTTATGGCCACACATATTTAGAAGCTGACGACAATTTTGGGTAGAGTAAGTGCCAAGGAGATGTGGGCGATAGATCAGCAAATTCACTAGTGTTGCATGGGTGTAGGGTGGCTAGTCAAAGTTGCTCTTTAATTCTATGGGAATGGACCAGGAGGACATGCTTATTATATGATAATGATCCTAATCTAGATGACTTACAAAGTTGTGCACATAGGAATTTCACGTAGATGGTTGTCTGCCTTCTGGGATTAAAAAGAATTAATGCAATTTCTCCACCACAGGTTTGTTTGTGTTTGGACCCATCCAGACTAATGTTGTTTTTCAACTATTGTAACGTGAATGCTCACACATACAAAAATGGATCTTTGAGTGTTGTTGAAAGATCATTTGAAAAGCTGCAATTATTGTAAAACAATTTGGCAAGGGTAAGTTTTGGTGGAAATAAAAAGCAGTTTTGAGGCCAAGAATTTGTTATTTTCCCACAAACATGCTTAATGGAAAATAAAATTCCTTCCTCTGTTTGGCTAACTTAAAATATTTAAATGTTCTATGAACAGTGAGTGCAAATCTTGTCCCATTAACATAGATAAAGGACATCCACTCCTAACACTGTCAACTCAAACTTTTAAAGTATTTTTAGAAGAACTAAAATACTTAACCAACTGGATGGGGGGAAAATTACTTGACAGATCACAATGTTTACTCTTCTAAAATCTATTTTCCATTAGAAAAGTCTAATTATTAGGATGAAAATGGTATATAAGTAGAATTGTTTTCATCTTGTCTATTGGAAATTTGAAAAGAAGCCCTCCTCAACTTCTTTTTAAACCAAGAGAAAAACATAGGTGTCATTTATCAAGCTATTTTTATTCATTTTTGGGAACACTCTGGTCCCAGTGATTCAAAGGCACAAACATGGTATAGATGGCCTTACAGTCTTTGCTACAATCAGCGTTGTTCAAATTTTTGAATTGATCTCCACCTCTGCATTTGTAGGAGGCAATGGGGCAGGACAAAAGAAAGAAAATGACCAATAGAATCGTATTTCATTTCTAACGTATTTTCCCCATAAGCAAATTATAAAATGTACTTGTTCTAGCACTATAGTTTTAATTTACTCAAATGAGAATGTCTGAATGCTTCCTTTTTCTTTTCATTTTTTTTTTAAATGAAATTTTACTGGAAGCTAGCTAGAAATATCAGAAGACCGTTTTGCAATTCCTTAAACTCTTCATTAGCTTTTGTTTGCTTTCCTGATAAAAAATTAAAATCTATCCTTCTCTGCAAGGCTTATACTCTAGCTGCTACCGTTCTCTACGGCTTCACCTATGACTGTCACGAGGACATCTTGGTGACTGTACTTCACCTTCTGAAACTTCTCCCTCTCTAAACTCTTCCTTTTCTCAGGGTCTCCCTGTGCATCTGATAATGTTTTATTAAGAATTTCAATGCTTTTAGCAAAAAACTTAAAAAGTTAATATTTTCTCTTCTTTCTTTCTTTATTTACTGTTAAATTGATCAGAGTGACATTGGTTAGCAAAAATTACATAGGTTCCAGGTGTACATTTCTACAATACATCATCCACGTGTTGTGTTATGTGTTCCTCACCCAGAGTCAGTTCTCTTTCTATCACCATGTATCTGAGTCCCTGTCCCTTCTCTCCCACTCCTTCCCCTCCATACCCTCAGATAACCACTAACCACTAAACTATTGATTGTGTCCATGAGTTTTTGTTTCTTTGTTGCTTTCAGCTTTGTGTTCCACAAATGAGTGAAATCATATGGTTCTTGTTTTCTTTCTGTCTGGCTTATTTCGCTTTGCATGGTGGTCTCAAGGTCCATCCATGTTGTCGTAAATGGCCCTATTTTGTCTTTTCTTATGGCTGAGTAATATTCCATTGTGTATGTGTACACAGCTTCTTTATCTAGTTGTTTATCAAAGGACACTTTGGCTATTTCCATGACTTGGCCACTGTGAATAGTGCTGTGATGAACATTGGGGTTTTCAATTTTGGGGAGTAGATACCCAGAAGTGGAGTTGCTGGGTCATGTAGTGACTCTATTCTTAGTTTTTCTGAGGAACTTCCATACTGTCCTCCATAGTGGTTGTGCCAGTTTGCACTCCCACCAGCAGTGTATGAGGCTTCCTTTTCCTCCACATCCTCTCCAACAGTTGTGGTTCCTTGTCTTATTGATACTAGCCATTCTCACAGGTGTGAGGTGCTATCTAATTGTGGTTTTGATTTGCATTTCCCTAATAGATAGTGAAGTTGAGCATTTTTTTCATGTATGTGTTGGCCATTCGTATGTCTTCCTGAGAGATGTGTCTGTTTAGGTCCTCTGCCCATTTTTTAATTCGATTGTTTGGGTTTTTTGTTGTTGTTGAGTTGTACAAGTTCTGTACATATTTTAGATAGTAGCCCCTTATCAGAGGCGTTGTTTGTAAATATTTTCTCTCATTCGGTTGGTGGTTTCTTTGCTTTGTTGGTGTTTTCTTTTGCTGTGCAGAAGCTTTTTAGTTTGGTGTAGTCCCATTCATTTATTTTTGCTTTTACTTCCCTTGCCTTTGAGGTCAGGTTCATAAAGTCTTCTCTAAACTCAAGGTCTATAAGTTTAGTACCAATGTTTTCTTGTTCGGGTCTTATTTTGAGTTAATTTTGAGTTAATTTTGGTGTATGGTGACAGTTGAAAATTCAGATCCATTCTTTTGTATGTGATTTTCCAGTTTTCCCAGAACCATTTACTGAAGAAGCTTTCTTTTCCCCATTGTATATTTTTCCTCCTTTGTCAAAAATTATCTGTCCACGTATTTGTGGGTTTATTTCTAGGTTTTCAATTCTGTTTCATTGGTCTGTGTGTCTGTTTTTCTGCCAATACCAAGCTGTCTTGAGTATTGACACTTTATATAATAGTATAAATTGAAATTGGGGAGTGTAATACTTCCAACTTTGCTCTTTTTATGTAGGATCACTTTGGATCAGGGTCTTTTGTGGTTCCATGTGAATCTGATGATTCTTTTTTCTGTTTCTTGAAAGAATGTGAGGTTTTGATGGGAATTGCATTAAATCTGTATATTACTTTGCGTAATATGGCCATTTTAACTATGTTGATTCCTGTAATCCATGATCACAGAATAGCTTTCCATTTCTTTGTGTCCTCTTCAATTTCTTTTAGCAGTGTCTTAACAGTTTTCAGTGTATTAAGTCCTTCACGTTCTTTGTTAAATTTATTCCTAGGTATTTTATTCTTTTTGTTGTGATTATGAAAAGTATTGTTTTTCTCATTTCTTTTTTCTGAAGTTTCATTGTTGGTATATAGAAATACTATTGAGTTTTGTATGTTGATTTAATATCCTGCAATTTTACTGTTATTGTTTATTATTTCTAATAGTTTTTTGGTGGCATCTTTAGAATTCTCTATGTAAAGGATCATGTCATCTGCAAAAAGTGACAATTTAACTTCTTTCCCAATTTGGATGCCTTTTATTCCTTTCTCTTGCCTGATTGCTCTGGGTAGAACTTCCAATACTATATTGAATTGCAGTGGTGACAGGGGACATCCTGCCTTGTTTCTGATTTTAGGAGAATAGGCTTCAGTTTTCCCCCATTCAGTATGGTATTAGCTGAGAGTTTGTCATATATGGCCTTTATTATGTTGAGGTACTTTCCTTCTATACCCATTTTATTAAGTGTTTTGATCATAAATGGATGTTGTATCTTGTCAAATGTTTTTTTCTGTATCAATTGATATAATCATATAGTTTTTTCTTTTAGTTTTTTTATGTGGTGTATCATATTGATTGATTTGCATATGTTGTACCATCCTTGTGTTTGTCGGATGAATCCTACTTGATCGTGTTGTATAATCTTTTTAATACATTGTTGTATTCTGTTTGCTAGTATTTTGTTTAGGACTTTTGCATCTGTGTTCATGAGAGATATTGGTCCATAGTTTTCCTTTTTTGTGTTATCCTTACCAGGCTTTGGTATTATGGTTATGTTGGCTTCATGGAATGAGTTGGGAAGTATTACCTCTTTAATTTTTTGAAAGAGTCTGAGGAGGATAGGTGTTAATCTTTGAATGCTGGATAAAACTTGTTGATGAGACTGTCTGGTCCTGGACTTTTGCCTTTGGGGAGGTTTTCAATGATTGTTTTAATATCCTTACTGTTGATTAGTCTGTTTAGATTGTCCAAAGTTCTTGGTTCAGTCTAGGTAGACTATATGTTTCTAGAAACTTGTCCATTTCTTCAACATTGTTAAATTTGGTGGCATAGTCCTTTTTTTTTTAAATTTTATTCATTTTTATTGTTAGACTTATTGGGGTGACATCTGTTAGCAAGGATTACATAGGTTTCAGGCATACAATTCATAGTCCTTCTTAATATTTTCACAGGATCTTTTTTTTTCTGGCAAAGCATTTTTTGGGGTTGCCTTAACATACTTGGATAATGCAACCAGCATCACTTCACTTGAGACAGGTGGAAAATCTACCCCATTGTATGTATGTATGTATGTATGTATGTATGTATGAATATATGTATCCATTCATACATCTACCCATCAATCTATTATATGTCTATGTCCAGACTGTATTCAAAAGGATGTGTTTTGGCTAAAATAATGAATTATTGAGTAAAAAAAATTAATGTCTTGCCTGGTTTTCTGCTCTGACATCCCTCTTATCTTGAGACAAGATCTGTTTATCCTTCAATTCTATCTTACAATTTTATGTTCATTGCTTCTTCTTCTTCAGGCCAAACCATCATCATTCCTCATCAAGGCTGCTCTAACAACCATCTGATTACTCTCATCCATCTGTGCCTCTCTCTTTAAGCTGTTCTTGGCACTAAATCCAGAGGGACCCTTATAAATCTCAAATTCTCTCCTGTCATTTTCTTTTTTAAAGACATTTCCAGGTCTTCCCATTTCACTTAGAATATAATTCAAAAATCACATAAACTTCCATCCTACCATGGGGTCCCTGCACATGCTGTTCCCTTAGCCCAGAATGCTCTTTGCTTCCATCATCACCTAGCTTTCTCCTATTCACTTTTAGATCTTCTTGGCTTAGCCATCAATTGCCTGGTTAGAATCCTCCCCACCACACACACACTTATCCACTTTCCTACAGGAATACTTTATACAACATATATACTTGAAAATTTATATTTGTGTGATTATTCAATTTTATCTCTCTCTGCACTGTAAAGAATGCTCCAAGAGGACAGGGACAGAGCCTAATCTGGCATACTACTAGACAACTGGAGTATAGCATATAGCACTGTGCCTGGCACGTGCATATTTGATAAAATAATAGCATTTATTCCCATAGAGAAGCTTGGACACTTGTGTAATATGCGTGTAGGATTCATCTTCTCCTAAAGAATATTTCAAGGGCTCCAGTTCAAGTGCATCAAGTTAACCTTCTTTTTGTTCTATGTGATTAGATTTTTCAAATAAAGCGACGACATTTTGCCTTGTTTGTAATTTAGCTTCCATGTGTAACCTATCTTTTCTGTTCCCTGCTTTGATAATCCCCACTGTATGTCATGAACTCAGCATGAAGAAGGCGCCTTGTCCCCACCAGTCCAGTCAAGAGTCCACATGTGTCCCCAAACCTCAGCCCAGTTATGGAATTCCTGATGTCTATTTTAGGAACATTCTTTCTTGACCATCCTGTGACCCTTTGCTAGACCTTCTTTTCCCTAGCTACAGCTAGAACTTTCCCCTGATACACTCTCAGAATGTCATACCAACCCTGTTAGCTAGCTACATTACCTTTGGTTTTCATTGCCAAAGCAGACTTTCAAATACACAGAACATTCTGGAAAATAGATCTCCATATCCTGGGACTGTCAAGAATGGCCTGGTTTGCTGTCAACTGAGCTCCATGTCTGTCAAAACATGATTCAAATTCTTTATTTGTATCATGTTTTAACAGTTTCTCTGCAGGTCAACATGACATTCATTTGGATTCACCCAAAAAGAACAACATGTTCTCTTTGATGTTTGCATTTCTAGAATAAATTACTTTCTCTCCCCTAATTTCTACTTTAAGAATCTTAATGAGCATTGAGTTTTAGAGACAGTGACCTTGTTTTCAAGTGTAAGACTTAACTACTTTAAAATATCACTGTTAAAGGAATATCAGCACTCTGTTCTTATGAATTACCAACAACTAAAAGCTGACAAAAACTGTATCAATTCCTTTTAACAGAAAGTCCTACCTTTTCATATGTAGAGGATGGTACAGGGTGATTTGGGGACAATTGCATCAAAATCACTTGGGTGAGGAAAGGCGATTCTTAAAAATTTACATTCCGCGATTCTTAAAAATTTACATTCCAAGGCCCAACTGCAGAGGCAGTGAACCAGAATCTACAGGGACCATAAAATCTACTTTTTAAACAAGGTATCACAATGAATTTTAAATACATTAAAGTTAAAAAGCATTTTTTAATTGAGCATTGCTGTCTGTAAAAAATTAGAGCTGTCACCCCTGACATACATCTATGTGTATGTTGGTTTGTTTATTATATGTACTCTGATGACATAGTAAGTACTTTGTAAAAGATGCCTTAAAAGTAGACATTTCGAAAGAATGAGAGAAAAGGTCCGTGTAAACATAAGGTGAATTTGCTTGCTATATTCCACAGCGAGTCTTTGTGCACAACTTCTAGGATGTAAGTGTTCTACTTGGAGAGTTGTTTCTTTATAGTCTGTAGAATATTCGATACCTCCAGGATTGCCTTGTGTCCTATTACAGCAGAGAATTGAGCTTAGCTTAGATGGGCAACATGATCAATTTAGTTGAAGGATTATAAGGGGAGATCCAGGTGTAGGGAGGAATCCTGAGCATGCAAGAAACAGTTTAAGGGCTCAGTTGGGATGGGGCGCTCAGGGGTGGCACGGGGATGCCTGGCTGACAGAGGGATAATACAAGATAAGAAAAAAAAAGGTGCCAGTTAATATTTCAGAAAAGAATAGCCCATGTTTTTATTTATAGGTTTATTATATTTATATGTGTGTGCCAGCATGGGTTTGTATTTATCATCTTTGGTAATTTATTATCTTTTATTGTTGTTGCTCACACTGACAAATCAGATTATTGGTCCTCCTTATATTGGGCAGAGAAGAAAAGGCAAACACGATTCAACACAGCGTCCTAAACTGTTCAATTCCAGTTCTGTGTGGCTTGCTGAACTCCTGTTTGCCAGCTGCTTTGTCCTACAGGCCTTATTTTTGTACTGTTCTATGAGCACTCAAATGTACTGACCCCAAATGTTTTCTAAGCCTGGAATGTGGAGTTCAATCTTGTCTGAAATTTCATTAGAAGACTGTCTGATTACCCTGAATCAGAAACTGCCTTCCAAATAGTGTATTGGAAAACATTAGTGAATTGTCTAAAATTTTCTAACAGGAAAACATGATTTATTGATTTTCCTCTGAGCACTTTTCTTATTGCAATAAATAGAGAATTATAGTGGCTTTGTTTGAATAACTATAATTAAGATCGCTTTGTTGCTTCTGTGATAGACCCCTATTAACTAGATTTTTCAATAGGAAAAAAAAATCGTGCCTTGGCAAACCCTTAAGCATAAGGAATCAGAGGGGGACATACCAAGATAATTTTTAAAAAAGTATTAATAATTAATACATGTTTTGTTGAACTTTTTTAGCAGTCAGTATATGGCGAAATTCCAATTTCAGATACTAAGCTAATGTTTTGTGCATGTAAGTCAAGCAGTTAAGGGGGCATTTTTCAGCCCATTAATCTGTAATCTTGTGTCAGGAACAATTTTAAATTGACTGACAGCTTAGTTTGCGCCTCCCTATATTGTTCTCAAGGATTACTAAGAAAGGCCCACCACTCCCCACCTCTGATCCCCGCACACATGAGCACACCACCCACACATACTTCCCTTCCAAGATTGCTTCAGCACAGGCCCCGGGTGAGCATTTCTACTGAGATGATAGCCTGTTCTTGCTCCAAAGTACCCATTAAAGGCTATCATGGGCATATTTTTGCATTGAGAAAGTTTTCTCCACTCCACATTAATGGCTGGTTTCAGAACCTTAATTGAATGCGTACTAGGGTGTCAGACACAGTGCTTAGCGTGGAATGTTCCTTATTTTGCTCAGCGGTCATGCGCATCTTGCACTGCCCGATACTCCTATGACATCTGGTTTGCAGATAAGAAAACTGGGGATCTGAGAACTCACATGACTTGTTCAGGGCTAAACAGCTGATAAGAAGCTAAGCTCGGAATCCTGTGAAACCCTGTGCCATTTTGCTTCGGGGTAATTACCTAGAGGGTGAAGACTGGCACGCACGTTCCTTGGTAGTCTCTCTAACCCACCTTCTCTGCCTTGTCTCTCGAAGCAGACTGACATAATCTCCCTGCTGCAATTTGTGAGATGACTGACATTTATATGCATATGGACCTATTCTTGCTCAGGTATGTTTTGGTAGAGTATCTGGAATTGAGTCAAATTGGCAGGATGATTTTCCTGTGAAGGGAGAGGAGTTTGGGACATGGTGGTTACTGTGAGTCAACTTTCCTATAACCATTGATATTCCTTTTTCTACTAGAACTTTCATTTTCTTTACTCTTCTAGGGAGGAATCTGTTTTCTGCTCATTCAGGATATTGGCAGCATTCATTTCCTGGTGGTTATGGACTGAGGTCCCTGTTTCTTTGCTGTTATTTATGGGGTTGATTCTAGCTTCTAGAAGCTGCCTTGATGCATTGGTTGATGACCTCTTTCCTACATCCTCAAAGCTGGCAATGGCAGGTCAAGCCTCCCTTATGCTTCCAATATCTCCTACCCTCTTGCTCCGTCATTGCATCTCTCTCATTGACTTTTCTGCCTTTATCTTGTAGTTTAACAGGCCCATGTGATTACAATGGATTCATCTCAATAATTCAGGATAATCTCCCTAATTTAAAGTTTATAACCTTAACTTCGTCTGCAAAGTTCCTTTTGCCATGTAATGTGACAGATTACATATTACATTAGGATGTGGGAATGCCAAGGGTTGGGTGGAGAGAGAGCAGGGATATTAGTCTGTTTACCACAGACCATCTGAAAGGAGCTGATTGTTCCCTTTTCTCCAAAAATCCAGAGAAGCCTTTATACAGTTAGTTTCTCTAAGGAATGATTTCTATGGCCTGCTGCTTAGGGAGGAGAGGCAGGGACTGGAATGGCTGTGTCTCTCAGTGACTGTACTTATCAAAGATACTGGATGAATTCATTGTCTTCCTAGCAGGTTAGAAATCATGATACAGTTCCATAGGAAGCATTGTGACTGTTGCTTAGCTTAAGGGTAACAGTAAAAATAGAGGTAAGTCAAATGAAGAAGTGCTAAGGTTCTGTTTTGTTTTCAGATACAGAAAGGACTGCAAACTAGTCAAATTTCTTCTCTTTAGAGCTCAAAGAATTAAACATTGAATAAAAATATAGTCCATCATACTACTGGAGCAATGAGCTTCCCAAAATAGCTCATTAAGATGTCATAACTCCTTTGGTGGGCTGCTATTTTGACATTTCTAAGCTCGTAATTTGCCTTTTGTGTATTATACATTGTCTCGTGAAGGGACCAACAAAACCCTGTTATAATAAAGCTGATATATTAGTGCCATCAAAAGTACATTCCCTTGGTTATTCAAGTTACTTCATGGAGTAATTAACTCCACTTTTCTCGATGGCAGGCTAGTTTTCAAAGCCAGAGATGTGCAATGCTGGTTTTGAATGCAGCTCCTTGCTAACAGAGCAGGTAGAAATGAGATGCAGGGATAGTGTCATTGGGAAAGGCAGAGAATTCAATCTAGGTGACATGTGGATGCTGGGGATTTGAGGTGGCTTCATTATTTTTCAATCTCTTAGACTTGTCTATGCGCCAGCAAGCAAGGCTTTGAAATCTGACACCTTGTTCAGGGTCCTGTGCCCCCTGAGTACAGAGCAAGTGTTCCCACTTAATATGAAATTCAAGAGATGGTGATTGCATGAAGATTCTTTTCCTTTGCATTGCAGGAAACCCACAGCTTTGAAGTAAGAGTGAAATATTTAGGAGATAATTTAGATTATGCCACTCTTCTGTCCCAAACTTTGCAATTATTTTTGTAAAACCTGAAAACTTTACTTGGGCCTCTAATGCCTTATGTCAGTGACACTTGAAAAGTTGGTCAGTACCAGTCTACACACTCTTACTGGTTGTCTACCATCCTAGAATAAAATCAACATGTCACTAATCGCTGTTTAATTCAATTGATACACACACACACACACACACACACACACACACACAAACACACACACATCATATGATATAATATCTCATATATATGAGGGCTGTCTGGAAAGTATCCAGCCATGTAATATAAAAAATAGAGGCATTTATGGCTGTATTTTTCCCAAACAGCCCTTATATATCCACACGCATACATACATATTTATGTATACACACATATATACTTGTCACGTCCAGCACGACACAAGCTGTGGGAAAATGAGAAGGGCAGCGCAAAGTTAAGAAAGACAGTAGCCACACATAGATTATAAGTGGGGCCAAGGGACTCCAGCCTCGAGGACTGAGAGCCCAGAATCTGGCCAATGCATAGCTTTTAGTGATGGACGTACAAGGAAGTGAAACTGGTTTTTTCATGGTCTGTGAGTTACGTTGCCTAGTAAACTGCTTTTTATGAAAGTCCCCATTGTGTTCCAACATGCATTGTGTCTCCATGAGAACATATAACCCCAAGGACTCAGTGTACCAAAACCACCCCAGGGGGTTGACTTAGTATCCAAGTCATCTCCAAGGAAGCATGACTGATACCATTCTATCAGGTCACCACTGGAGCAGTGTGGGACACGAGGCAGCCAGGGGTTAGGAGATTAACCTCAGAGAGGGTGAGGGGTCTATGCCTCACCTCTTTTGAGCCCAAGCTCTCTCCTGATGACCCCTATGTGACTGTGCCTGTCTTAGGTTGTTCCTCCCTTGAGGAATCTTATCCGTCATTGACTAACCAGCCATCCTCTGGGGTCTCACAAGGTGATGTGAGGTATGAGAGTGAGAGAGGAACAGAACCCCTGAGAGAGGGTCAGTTCTGTCTCCTAGATATTCTATGCCCCCGTGACCTCATTAGCTCCTGCCTTAGGATGTCACGGGGAATGCGTGAGGGAACAGATGGCTAGGCAACATATACTATATACCTGTGTGTGTGTGTGTGTGTGTGTGTGTGTGTGTGTGTGTGTGTGTAGGTAGGTAGGTAGGTAGGTGCATGAGGTCAGACAATTAATTTCACTAACTCATCTTAGTAAAAGTGCTGCATACTTCATGGCTGAATATCACTAAGGTCACCTTCAAAGGACTCCCCTTGGGAAGCTGTGCACCGATGCCAGCGCCTAGTCCACCCTTCAAAGCAGATTTGGAACTCTTTCTCTGGAATGCCCCTCAGAGCTGTTGTCATCCCCAAAATCTGACAATTAAGTTTGTGAACTTGCAACTGTGTGCTTACATTGGCAGCACCACACAAACAACTCAGCAAGGTGTCATAACCTTGGCAAGGTGCAACAACCGCTCTGATGGCCATTCCAGAGAAAGAGTCCCAAATTTGCTTTGAAGGGTGAGCTAGGTGCCGGCATCAGTGCACAGCGTCCCAAGGGGAGGGAGGACTTGGAAGGGGACCGTAGTGAGACTCAGCCATGAGGTACGTAGCACCTTTTCTAGGATGAGTTCATGAAATTAATTGTCTGACCTCATGCATGTTCATGTGTATTTTTTATTTGCTCCCCTTGCTCTCTTCAGTCTTTTATTTAAGTTACCTAAATAATCACACATTTGTGAGGTTTCTCTACCTGAACTTTCACCACCATCATCCTACCTCACATTTGCTTTTTTACTTCCTTATTTTTTCCTCTTTAGCACTAATCACTAATTATTTTGCTGTATATTTTATGTATTTTTAAAGGTATTTCTGTCTATTGTCTTTCCCTAGAGATAGGCTCCCTGAAGGCAGAGATAAGCATCTGTTTTGTTTAATTCTGCATTCCAACTTCTAGACATGTACCTGCCACATAGTAAGGAATTAGTAAATACTTTTTGACTGAAATCTTGAATGGGTGATTGGAGAAATGAATGGATTAATGAATAAATAAACATGTGAATAGATAAATGGATGAATGAATAAAAAACATATACGTGTAAAAGTAGGTAAATAAATGAACGGATGGGTGAGTAGATGAATGAATGGATATATGGCATTATAAAACCTGATGTTGTTTATATAAATCTGAAGATGAAACAGCTCATCTCTGGTTGCAGTCCTACAGCAGTGAGGTGTTTTCTTCAGATTAATCTCCATACATGTGGGCCAGTTGTCTCCTGTTCTGCTATGGAGCACATTTCTATCACTTATAAAAGAGTAATCTGTGATGTGATTGATGAAAATTCAAGAGTGTAGTTCAAAGAGACTGGCTGCTAGCCAGAAAATTGACTCATTGTGAGTGAACCAAAGGACTTGAGATTCCGTATTATGGGAAGCAAGGGATCATGGTGACTAATTGCTTGAGCCCTGAAGTTATATAAGTAAATAGATCAAATCCTTCTTCTGTGTACCAGGTATGTGACCTCAAGGACATCACTTATTTTTTTTTAAGCCTCAGTCTTCACATCTGTGATATGGAAATAATTACTTCCAAGGAATGCTGTGAGCATTAAATGAAATAGTGTTTTTAAAGTTAGATGTTTGTAAAATTAATATAGATCCTGACACCATGTAGTCACCTAATAAATGCTGGCCAGCTCTGCAGTATTACACAGATATTGCCAGAATTTGTGAGATGTGTTTAGATACATTGAATATTTTTAGATTTAAGTGTTAGACATTTTAATTTGTGTAAGGATAAAACTATAGTACATATTAGGAAGAGTAAAATGTTTTAAAAATACAAATTAAAAGTAATAGCTAATTAATACTACATGTGCTATGTGGATAAGGCAAAAATCATTCAATGGCCCTAACTTTTGGAAATGTCCATTTCATTCCTGGCAGCTCTGACTGCTCCCACAGAGGCTGACAGCAGAGATCGTTGCTGTATTGTGCTGCCATATCATCCCTCCTGATGGCAGCTCGGCTTGTAGTTCATCCTTGGTTGTTGCATTTCTCTTAGTCTGTTGTTCGCTGCTGTGTCATATCATTCTGTCTCCTCAATAACCTATTCAGATAAGTCAGGGCACTGTTAGAAAAGCAATTTGTCTTGTGGTGTTCTTGTGCTCATCAATACTTACTTAACTTAATAACAACAATTCTCTGCCATTAGTAGTATTATTCATATTTTATAGACCTGGAAATAGGCTTAGTGAAGTGAGTATCTATGCCTATGTGTGTGTGTATACATATACATGTATGTGTGTGTGTGTGTGTGTGTGTGTGTATGTGTATGTGTATATATATATATTATATATATATATAATATATATATATAATGTCATCTGTATCTATCACCTACCTATTTATATTAAAAATATGACTTAACACCAATATTTCAAAATCCAATTCAATATCACAGGATATACAGAGGGTGCCAAAAATATATACACATTTTAAGAAAGAAAGAAAGGTATTAAAATTGTAATGCTCAGTATATACCAATAATAAAAGATGAATACAAGTCACATTTGACTTCTGCAATTACAAGAGGTGCTCAAAGTCATTACCATCAGTATTTATTTAATACATAGATAACATCTCTTAAAATGTGTATACATTTTTTTGGCACTCCTGTGTGTGTGTGTGTGTGTGTGTGTGTGTGTGTGTGTGTATAATCACAGGATATACATACATGTATATACCACACACACACACACATACATTTTTTCAAGGCTTGAAGATGCAAGGTAGTTTCAGGATTACTGAATACCATATCACTATGAAAAGAAAAGCTATGAACTAGAGTTTAATATTTGTTTATAGTTGTTTTCCTAATGTAAATTTATATACTATGAGACTGCAAATTTTTAGTACCTAATTAAATGCCTTTTGACAAAAATGAGGGTTTGTAAACTCCCCAGGTGACCCTGCTGTGTAATCAGAGCTCACTAGCTATGCACGACTGGTGATGACTCCTTAAGTTTTGAACTGAAATCCGCCTGGTGAGAGATCTGCAGCAAGTCTTTAAAGGAGACGGATTTCAGGCTTTCTGAGTTTCTGGTGTGCTAGACAGGGTTGCTGATGAAGCAAATTTAGACTGTTGGCTTTGTACCAGTCCTCCCTGAGTATTTCCTCCCGGTAATAGGTGTATCTTCTTTAAAGAGGTATTGCAGAAGTTTTCCCATTTCTTGGAATTGAATTTACCATTTATGAAATGGCTCCTTTGACACTCATGGCCTGATAATTGCAGAATGCTATCAGAGAAGAGAGTTCAGGGAGGAGAGAAGCTGACTGTTCTCTTCATGTTCCCCGTGAAGGCTTCAAGAGTTCTAAAAATACTGCTCCCAGGAAACTACAAAGTCATTGCAGCTCTCAGGGCTTGACTTACCATCTTCTGTCTCCTTGAGGATATAGAAAAACCACTTGAGGATATTCTAACCCATTGAAATCAGTGATTCTTCTATGTTAACAGTGGCCACAGACAGCCTGTGCTCCGTATTTGGTGACTTGGTATCTTGCTCTGACGGTCTTTTGTGACCTGGTCATAAACAGGGATATTTTTTTTGCAGGAACTTGCACATTAAGAAAGTAATTTAAGTTGCTTAATTTTAAAAATAAACTTTAGTGATTAGAACAGTTATAGATTTACAGAAAAAATGTGAACGTAGTACAGAGGTCCCATGAATTCCACACTCACCTTGCTCTATTATTAGCACTTTACATTAGTGAGGCATGCTCGTTATAATTAATGGGCTAAATTGATGTATTATTATCAACTACAGTCCGTACCGTACTCATATTTTTTATTAGAGAGTGGTGTTAGAAATAAATACTGGGACACTAGGTGTGATTCTTGCTACGGGGGGACTCTTCTAGGCCCTCGTGAACGACAGCGCAAGGCAATGTGTGTGTGTGTGTACTAATTTGTGTGTGTTATCTATCTACCTATCTGTAACTATTTCTTCATGTAACCATCTGTGTGCATATTAAGTTAAACAGGAATTCTTACAGATATCTCCAACGATCATCCGTTATCACATGGCTCATTCCTGCTTATATTTAAACCCCTCTCCCATAGTGAGTAACCAGGTTCCACCATCTGGCGTGCGTTTACTTAGCTGTTCAATTCCAGCTTACGTATATGGAAGTATCAGAATTGTAAACCCATTCCCGTGTGTGATATAACTTTATCAGTTAGAGTATAATCGTTTTGTACAGTGTCTTTTGCATTTCGTCTTACAGAGTTCACTGATTTCCAGAGCTGCTTGGGCTGTCACGACTTCCTCCGCGCCTTTCTTCAAAGTTGTCTCATACATTTGGAATATAATTAGTTTGTTTTGTTACATTTTGCATTCCGTTTTAGGATAACCCCAATGTCTAATGACTCCAAATTTTTGTATACATTAAAGGTCATTTCGTATTGTAAAGTTCCATTTACGTTTGGGTGAAACTAAATAGTATAAGGTCCAGATCTCTGAGCCTAGAGAGTGGTAAACATTCCCTGTGCCCCCTGAGCACGGGAGAGGTTTTTGTGACTTTTTCTAAGGGGAACAAATGAACAGCAGAGGTGTGGGGAAGAGAGAATGGATTTGAGAGGCATTTAAAAGGGGAAGGGGAATATAGTCAATAATATTATGATAATTTGCATGGGTACAGATGATTACTAGAATTAGTGGAGTGATTGTATTTGGTAAGGTATAAAAATGTCAAATCATGATATTGTACACCCAAGACTAATATAACTAATACAAAATTGTATACAAACTATACTTAAATTAAAAAATAAAAAATGAAAACAATAAAAGATATGATCAACATTATGTAATAGCTGATCTGTGTGATGGTATTATGAATTAAAAAGGAAATTTAGGGAGTTTTTATGTTAAGATGACATATTAAATACATATACACATCTAATTTCATTTTCTCTCAAAATCCACTAAAAACTATCATAAAGATATTTTAAAAATAGATTTAAATTCATAATATTTTGGAAGTTGGAAAGTAGATAGTTTGGAAAGAGGTAATTGGCTAAATGGACCACAGAAAGTAAGATTCTAAGACAATAAAGAACTGAGAACCCTTTGATATGCATAGCAGAACCCCAATTTAATGAGAATTGCAGAATCACTATAATTGGAGTTTGGGGAGGAAGATACAGAGGGGTGATGAAACAGAGGTGCATTCTCATCTACCAAAGAGGAAGTTAAGAGCTGATGCCTAAAATGCATAAATTTAAGATAGCAATTTATATAGAAATACAAAGATTCGTAAATTTCAGAACTAATGAAGAGAATCTAGTCATTGCATGTGGGGAGGGGTAATTCTTAAAAATCTTTTAATACTTTTTGACTTTTATAACTTTGTACCTATAAGTAATTAAAAAAAGAAGTTTATGATAAGTTTTCCTGATTTGAATCTTTTTGATTTGATTTGATAATAAGACTATTTAGAAGTGGAAGGCATCCTGGAGAATGACAGCGGCCAAATTCGTCCTTTGACAGATGATGAAATTGAGGCATGGTATAATTGTGTCTAATCTTACAGTTCTGCATACGTAGTCACTGTCAGGAATGCATTCATTTGCATGTCTAAATTACTTTCTACGCCAAATAAGCCTCAGCCATCCTAGTAAGAAGGCAAGGATGTGGTCATGGCAATTCAACGCCACTGCAATGATGACTTCTTGGCATTGTGTCAAAATGGTAGATTAAACATATTAAAAACAAGGCAGGCAGCATTGTCTCAATGATTAGTCATGGTAACTGTCAGGAATTAGACTGAAATTTGGATGCAGGAAAGGCGAAATATTTATGTATTTCAATGAGAGGGAAAGAGGAACTCACTATGTATTGGCTGAAGTGAGAGCATACTAATGTGAGTGACAGTAATGAGATTATATGTATTATAAGCACTGACAATTATACTCTCATTACTAAAATACACAGAGGGAATGAACACAATTATGTAGCAGACACTATGGGACAATGAACTTACTACACCATTCACACGGTAGTCTATACAACTTTGCTGCTAGATTTTATGCTTTATGAGAGCAAAAGTAAGGATTTCCTCCCCTATACCTTCATAAAAGTTTGGAAAACTCAAATTTGAAGAAATGACACTAGAAATAGGTCTTCAGTAGTCATCTGGTTCTGGGGCTTTGCTACTGTGCCACTGGGAATTTTGAGTGAGGGGCAATGGGAAAGGTGACTGGTATTTCAGGTCCCTTCAGCCTTCTTCAACCAGGGCAAGGCTACTTGTATCTGTTTATAAGTTGGTTGTCCCTGTAGTATTTTATATAACAACATGCTTCTATGGTAATCATAAAATGTTGGAATTCAGAAGTCTTTTCAATTTGCTTACTTTTGAGATGAGGAGTCTGAGGCCTTAAGGATTTACATGGCTTGGCAATGGTCACACTGAGCTATCAATAGAATGAGAACCCAGCCCCTGGCTCCTCAGTTCCTTGCACAGCACTTCACTGCTACTTGTTCCATTACAAATGGTTATGGCCAGAGCCTGCTTTGTCTGTGAAGACCGGCACCCAGAAGGACTTCATCTAGCATGGCGTACTTGTCTAGCATCGCAGCAGCTGCCAGTGCAGATTAATTCCCGGACACCAGACCTGCACTGATGCCTTCCAGAGATGCTACCTGGGTGGGCTGGGAAGGGCCGTGCATACCAGACTGTGCTAATTCATCTTGTTTGAAATGATTTACTTCAAGTACAGTGGTCCTCAGTGAAAACCCAAAGTATTTACTAAGAACTGGATACATGCTACTTACTGCGTAAATACTCTATTTACAGTATCTATGATTAATGCATTTAGAACTAGAGATAGGAATTATTCATTTGAAATTACGGCCACTGGTCAACAAAGTATTTCTGTTCATTTCATGCAAGATATGGCTTAATGCGCCTGAAGAATTAAAAAAACAACACAATCAAACTTAGGGCATTTCCTCTGTGCGAACTTCAGTGAGCTTTTTGGAAGCAGCAGTATTTAGGATGGTAGAAATGGTGAGTAACCACCGCATATGATTCAGAAGTGATGCACATCCCAGTTACATGCTGTCTATCCCACTAATGCCAGTGTTTCTGCCTTGATGTGGACCTCCATGGATGGGATTGTCTGGGCTTCCTTGTCAGCTAGCTTTCAGTGGCAGGCACTGGCAGAAGTTGAGGCGGGCAGGAGGAGAGGGCGCATCTCTGTCAGTAGATATGACCTTCCAAGACCATGTTTCCCTGAGGAGGCAAAGTCTCCATGGTTGTATCACTCACTGGACTTTAATAACACTATTTCCTCCCTTGTACTGTCACCCAGTGGCTTTGTCATCTCAACACTGGAAACTTCTCTAGTCTCTGAGTGCCTCTTCGTCCTTAACTCTGTCCCCACCTCTCTATTTCATCCTTGAAGTCTTTTCATTGGAACCATCTGGAATGAATGCTTTTCCTGTTGGGACTGACAGATACAACATTTTAATTTAAAGTCAAAAGAGTGCGTTTCTTGTGGGGCTCAATACTGACTTTGATGACAGTGCTTACAGTGACATTCCCAAAGTGTGGAGAAGGGCAGCAACTCCACTAGCTTTCTAGAAGGACCACTTAGAGAGCAGGCTTCTTTGGACTTATCAGATATATAAATCCTGGTACATCTGTTAAAAAAATTGGCATAATTCTTCATATACAGTAAGCAAGCTTAAAGAACATCTAGAGTTTCATATGATTTTTTATTTAGAAAATTCCTTTCTCTATATAAGCGCAGAATGACTTGCCACATTTTGTTAAGGAACCGTATTAGACTAAGGACAGAGACCTGGGTTCCATGTCTTGCTGTCTGACTTCAGCCCAGTCACAGGCACTCTCAGGTTCACTTTGTTTTCTCTCTCTCTTTAAAATCAGTGATAGGAGTCCTAGAGCTGGCTCTCTCAGCCCTACTGTCTTTGAGACTGCACTTGTCTCTACGTGCAAGAATGCTCACATAGTTGCATGTTTTGTTTTTAAATTTGCTTTATATTTACGAACTCATTTCTAGGTCTAGATAGCAAGTCTCTCAAGCAAGGATAAAAGGAGATGCGGAGCAGCCTAGCATAGTGTCACGCATTATGAATTCTCTTACAGAATAGTGGCGGGGGCTAATGGCATATATGCAGACTCCCTTATTCTGCAGGTCTTTGGGGGGCATCCAGTGCCTCTGGTAGCTGCAGATGAGATACCAAAACAGGTTTCACTGGAAGCACAGGGCTCACTTTCAGGAGTGCCCAGCATTGAAGCTCATCTGTTCCTCTTCCCTGCCCACCCTGCACGGCCCTCCCTTCCTTTGCAGTGATTTCCCACGGAGGACTGGAGGGAGCTGCAGAGGAAATTGCTCTCTCCTCTTGCATCTTGGTTCATGTCACATGAGATCAGATTCAAACCAGGTTCTGTTCTCTGCAGTGCTGATTCAAATAAAATCAAACTATCTGTTATGTGGGACATGATTAGAAGTATATTTACTCTACTGCACCCGCTAATGGTCCTGCCATCCCGTGCCCGAGGCAGGGACCCTGGATGAGCCGATGAATCAGAATTGCTTTCTGGGTGGGGTCTTTCCCCTTGCTTCTCCTTCCAGGTTGGTCTCCACACTCACCTTAATGCGGAGGAGGAACGTGAGACTCACCTGGAACTCTCTGAGCTCTTGCCTTCCGATCGTGTGATCCTGTAGGATTCCCTCACCTTCTCCCCTGTTTTGCCAGACAGTCAGGGCAAAGCAGTGTCTGCTCCACCCACGAAGCTGTGCGTTTTCGTTCATTTGTGGTGGGCACTTTGCCTTCCTCATTTTCTGTGTTTGTGCTTTATTTTGCTACCAGCTCAACACTATCTTTCCTTTATGGAATATTAACATAAACTAAGCTCTGTTAGGCTCTCTGAAATCCACAGGGTGTCTCTCTTCTTCTGGAAGGAAAATAAAAAGGTTTACCTAAAACTTGTTCTTTTCCTTTTATACTGTTTTCACATAAACACTGTTTAAAAATTTATCCTTTAAAAAAAATACAGTTTTTAGATACTAAGGAAGCTTTGTTGTGGAATCTTCTTTTATAGTCAGGCTGAGACTGCCTCTCCTGGTCCCTTGAGATCACTTCAGAGGGGCTGCATGGCCTCCGAGTGCTGGGCCACATTGGTGGGTGTGTCTGGGGGCCTCGGGAGCTGCATTTCTATGACCGGGAAACGCCGTTGGCTGCATTTGAGACCCTCCGTCTCTTCTCTCATTCGGGGATGGTCTTCCTTCCGTGTGTTTGAAGGGTGTTGTTGTTGTTGTTTTTTGTTTGTTTGTTTGTTTTGGCATTTACTTGATCTCTGCTACAAACCATCTTGTTCTTTGACAAAACAGAATCAAGCAACAGTTCTGCAGTCTCTCTGCTTCCTTATGTCCCAGGCAGGCTCATTTCTATTATAATTGTCCAAGTATTCACCAGTGTCCCATCCCACCACCTGAGAAAATAAGGAAGAAAGGCAAAGTGACAGCCGAGAGCACTGGACAGCCCACCAGATGGCACCGGACAGGAGGACCACAGGGACTGGGGATTTAGGAGCACAGGAGGCATTTCCCTGCCATGAGCGCTGAGAACAGCCCTTCCCATTGGAATGTGCATCAAAACTCATCTTGAGTTTAGACACTGGGGAGCTTGGTGGCCGGTAACCCTGGGCTGCTCTCTACCTTTCGTCATTTCCCATCCCTTTAGGACTGACTCAGGACGATGGCTTCCTTGCTGGTCCTCGTATGAGCAGTTTTTTTTTTTTTTAAATTCATTTTTATTGTTAGACTTATTGGGGTGATATCTGTTAGCAAGGATTACATAGGTCTCAGGCATATAATTCTACAGTGCATTGTCATCTTGTTGTATAGTAAGTTCACCACCTAATGTGAGCTCTCTTTCCATCACCTTATATTTAGCTTCCCCCCTCCTCTCCCACCCCCTCCCCTTTCTCCCCTCCCTAACCCACTCGTCCCCAAATAAACATTAAACTATTGATTGTGTCCATGGGTTATTTGTTTGTTTGTTCATTTCTTTTTTCTTTGTTACTTTCAGTTTTATATTCCGCATATGAGTGAAGTCATACAGTTCTTTGTTTTTTCTGTCTGGCTTATCTCACTTAGCATGATGATCTCTAGGTCCATCCATTTTGTTGCAAATGGCAATATTTCATCTTTTCTTACAGCTGAGTAATACTCCATTGTGTGTATGTACC